>JASANE010026407.1:0-35713 GCA_030248225.1 Trileptium ribeirensis
TCTACTAATACTACGCTAGGATAACCGTATTTTGAGCTGTGTGAACTGCAGTGACTGAACAGAAGTTATGGCTCTATATACTGCTTTGGGAATTTAACATTTTGTACTTAGAGAAATGTTTCGCTTGCATAAATGCTTTGATAATAATCTTAGTTGTACGATTAAATCAATATTTTGCACTTTGACAAATTTCCCACTTACATGACCATTTTGGCTGTAGCCTTAGTATTTGCGCCTCGGTACATTTCTCGTTTTGATAATAATTCTGGCTACAGGGTTTACAAATGTGAAAATTCACAGTCTCACAGTCCTTTAATTTGAGGTTTAGAAAATAACTAGTAGCATATTTCAACATTTAGTAGATTGAAAGAATTTCAGTTGGACAATTAAACATATGGTAGTACAATTAATGATTTTAGCTGCACAAGTAATATTTTATAAAAATATTAAGTGTTATTGCAAGAGCTTGTATGTTACAATTGTATTTTGTATAAAGGTAATAACGTCCAGTTCAAATCTTTCACGCTTCATCAGCCCGCAGGATTGCAACAAATACATGACACCAATTCTAATTTTCAACGGTTCTGCCGATCACATCTTTACAATAAAAACTATTAAAATACTATTGCAAACATATAGAATACAAAAAATTATTACTTATTCTCACAAATCACAAAGACATATAATACATGCACAAACGCACGTCCGGACATAGGATAAATATGACGGGAAAAAGTAACATCGTCATTGAAGCAAATAACGCCGCAATCAAGTGAACAATGTCGCCACGAAGGGATAGCGTCGTTGTGGCGCTGTTTCTCGGTTTTACCGTGCATCGATTGTGACTGATTATAAAATGGAAAACACGATTACAAGCAAAGCGCATGTATATAGAAAACAGAGACCAGTGGCTTAAGCTGGTCGCAATAATTGTATACGAATGGGAAAAGTATAATAATAATAATAGTAATAATAAATATATTTCATCACTTACGCATTGCGTTAGCTGGGATCTCCTAGCAGAGTAGTTTGACACACTGTGTAATCAATAGAAAGGCTTCATACACACACGGTACGTAAAAGCATACTGCGCAATAGACTGTATCTGCAATAACATGAAATCATGGCTTTCATACGCACGCGCAAGCTTACAAACAATACTTACTATAGTTAGACGTGTCCTGTTGCGTTGGAAAAGCGTAGCATTGTAGCGAGCGTTTCGAAGGCGCACGCGATCGACTGATATATTTGTGCCAACTAACTTATAATCAGACGGCCGCGGGCGAAGTGCTTTTCGATGGTGGTGCACATATTATTTATTTTATTTATTTATTTACTTATTTTCGTTTTTTCTTTATTTATTATAAATATTGTAGTGTTAAAATAGTACCGAGTATTATCAGAGTTTTAACTATTAAAGAGTCACAATGAAACTCAATTATTAACATTGCCTGTTCCAGTTCCACTGATGCAGTCTTACTTCGTTCCCCACGAGTATTAACTGAGCAAATGTGCAACTACAATCACAATTGATTTGTTGCTGATTACGCATACATGTATACCATTTCATCCAATATTTAAAAGCAAGCTATAACCCTTACGACTGGCCATTACGGATTGTCGGCTGGATTTTCTGGGACATAGCCAAGTCAACATAAATGTTCATACGCTGGCATCGTCATTAATTTATTGAGCATGAACTGAAGACTTGAACTAATTATCTTGGTATGAGTTTGGTTCGTTTTCTTAATATCACACGCGTTGCGCCATGGCCAGCCATGAAGTCGACAAAAACTGACATCGTGCTACAATTGCGCTGCTTTTGTTGCTGTCCCGTTCGAACCTATGACGTCATCACTTAATGATTGATTTCACTAATAATGATATTGCTCGCTTGCCTTCTGAAACTCTGTTTGTTGCAGTTGCTGTTGCTGCTTGCTGCTGTGCATTTATATTTTTTGTCATGAACTTGTAACATTTTGCTGCTATTGCTGCTACTGCTACTTAACAATAATACTTTCTCGATGGTGGTAGTAAGTAGCAAATAAATAAAACGATATAATGAGAACGTATGTCATGTGCCAAGCGCGGAACGTCAAGTTAAAAATTACCAACAGTTCGCCGTTCTATCAAAATTAGCCTTATAATGGAACGATATAAAAATCTATCTCATAATGTATGTAAAAAAACTGGGGGACATAACACCACTTACTTTTAGTTTTGCTATCACGTTGACCAGAAAAGACTAAAAAGTGGAGTGTCTAGATTTTACATCAAGTAAAAATAGAGGGTCAGGCGCGCTCTCTTAAAACTACTGGTCTGGACGACACTGCCCCTGCAACGTATATAATGTACACATTATGTATAGATTCACATTGCACGTCTATATTTCGTTTGAAGCAGTACTGGCGTTGCATTGTTCCTACCGGGTACGAAATAGTGGCCTTCTATACTGGTGTTAATCGTGTTAATGACTGAAATACATGGGTATGGCTACAGTATGTATAATTTGCTACAAATTGCGCAATCAGCTATAATACAGCACGTTTTTCGAGCTATCAATTCTATACTAGTAAACGTAATAATTACAAAAACTGAGCGGAGCAATAGTCATAGTATATCTTACTTATGTATACACATATTTCAACTAAATATTTAATCAATTTATACTAAGTATCACGTTTAAAACATATGATGTCAAATCCACCTTACAAAAAGCTACACAGGTAAAAAATTAGCAAATTAATTAGTAATATCACCTAATCATTTAACTAATTAGCAAACGCGTTAAAATCATAGAGGGTTAAAAGTCACATATTCACGATAAGCGAGATCGAAAACCTTCGATTGCCAAAAAACAACAATTTTAAGGTGATTTTAAAATTTGCATAAAATTAACTAATTAGCTAAATGATTGCTTAACTAATTAGCATATATATGGCCAAGATTCAGAGCTTTAGAAATATATTCGTGGTCAACATTATAGAAAACCCCTATGTGCAATTTTTTTATTTCGAAGGACTTTAAAAATTTTCAAGAAATTAGCTAAATAATAAATTAGTAATTAGCTAATTAATTAACTAATTAGCATATTTTAACATCCCCGAATTCATAATAAACACCAGATTCATACTCAGCAAGGCGAGATGTAATATACGCACCAAAATAATACATTTACAATAATTATTTATTGAAAAATAAGCAATTTTTGTTTGAAAATGCTAAAAATAGGCTGGCACGCTTAACTAATTAGTTAATTAGTAATTAATTGAAGCAAATTTTGACAAAATCTATATGTCTTGCACCTGTCCAATATTAGACCTATCATTTTTTAAATCGGCCCAGTAGTTATTGAGGAGTTCAATGGAAGGACGGACGGACAGACGGTGCCGAATTTTCCTCTCTGAAGAAAGCAAAAACGCTTCGCTTAATTATATATGATACATATTTTCCAACAGTACTGGCTTTTATACACTGGCTTATAATATAACAATTAGCCGTGTTTATTTTTATCTAAAATGGTATTTTAGAAATGTCCTTAGCCATATTCAAATGACATGTAACCTTATACTGTAATCCACATCAATTGTGGATACTGTTGCCTTCTAGCTTTTAGGAAGCAGTGCAAAATCGACAACAATGTGCAGTGAGAAGCGAAAAATACAAATTAATAAGTAGCATGTACTACCAGTAGATGACGAGGAAGCATAAAAATTCTAATCGCTTTCCTATATTTGTATTCGCCCTGAACAGGTTGTTCAGTTGTTGGGAAAACGCAAATGACTCTGTTTCACTCCAAAACTTCTGCCCCTACCAATTCGCTGTAACCCCCCGACTTCCTTTAGGTTTCGTCTATTGATGCACAAAATTTTAGAAGCCGCCAAGAATCACACACGAATCGCTAAAATTACGAACGCGTGCTAGATACGTAATATTGATAAAAGGTTTCTCGGAAACCGAAAGAAAATATGTAAGATCTTTGAAATTCATCATTTATGTGTTGGCCATTTTAGTTGCAAAATTCTTATTTGTACTATAGAATCCCATAGTTCCCTCAAAAACCTTACACAATATTTCACTGAGAATATTGCTGCTTGCATACGGTAAAACTTGATTTCATTTTCACGAATGTAACTGCTGTGACATTACGCTCAAGTTAAGCAAACGTAACACTGAATCATCAGAAAAATCGTGCTCTCGTACGACGTATTGCCTGCACACTTAAAATAATTACTAATTGCATTACATCAAATTTTTAAACACATGAAACAAAAAATGTCAATGTAAGTAACGAATCATCCTTCTTGAATAATTAATAGTTACATGGCAAAGCTTTGTTTTACTTGAATTCCGACCTTACCTTACCTAATCAATGCAGTAACCCCGTGGGGTCACCACAAAATTTCAACTAGGGGCAGCCATACACTGTGGGGGTCTGACTAGACTCGCACTTGTAAAAATTTAACTTTGTTCAAACTATCTGCAATAATCGAAACCTTGATGATTTAGTGAACCCATATATAATGACAGGGCGTACAACTAGCATCAATTTGTATAATATACATCAAAAAAGACAACATTGCAATCGCCAAGAGCCAGGGTCTGCGTGTTGGAATATTACATTAGCTAAACTTTCGAAAGACAGACAGAAAAAACACGTGTGAGGCACCCATAACTTACTATATTATATATATATATATATATATTAAATTTCAAGATAACGAACACCAAGGAAACAAAAGAAAAAACAAATTATAGTAGACATTTCGTTACGACAAACAAGAGAACAACAGTCGGTCGTATATGTCAAAAGTTCACCAATCCAAAGTAACAAATTTTGGGTTTTCAAGGCCCGAAATATAAAATGAAATTTGTACAAAGGCGGGTAGTAAATCACACAAAAAAGCAAAACACAAGTCAAGCTCTTTGTGTTTTGCTTAGCAGACCTTGTTATTTCTAATAATAGCTCAAAACAGTACCGTGTTTTTGTGTCATAACTAACTTTTTATTGTGATATGGTACGCAATTATTTACTTTTTGCTCGCTGAGTGGATATATTATATATTACATACGTGTACGTGCGCATAGGAGAGGCAGAAGGGGTTAAGCTAAAACTTTGAGGCCACCTCAAGCGATATTTGCACCACCCCCCCCCCCCGGGGCAGTCAGAAAATTTTGGACAATTTCTCCAAATTAGCACAAATTACTTCAGCAGGAGAAAATTTGTGGAAAATAGATGAAAATTAGCAAAAATACATAGTATTATACTTAATTTGAATATATTCAAAACATAAAAAGTCGTCAATCCATATAAGTTCAGCATATAAAAATTGACGACAGTGCACCGGAAATCTTAACATTTTGATAGTGCACTGTTCACTTTACTAGGTACTATAACCCTGTGCCGTACTTCCAAGTCGTAGCCAGTTGTTAATCAATACAAACACTGTCAAATAGGCATGTTGTGCTAGGAAGAAATTTATGGAACATGCCCAAATACATAGAATTTATTAGAATACAGCGAAGTCTTTAGGAATGCAGCCAAAAGCCAGGAATGCTACGCACATTATATTTTATGCTTATAAGAGTGACAGGTAAAAATTGGGCAAATGGTCCTAAGGTAAAGGTTTTACGCAAGAAACACTCCAATTGAATGAAAATTTACTAGTCCATTAATCTGCTAGATTATGGGCGCTTGGCGGTACAAAATACGGCACCGACACATGACCAGAAATTTCGCTGGAAATTAAGCCGTAAATCAGGGAACTGACTCAAAATATAACTATATCTAAAAATCTAAGTGATAAGACATGGGTGACTGAATTATCATGTTGTATGACGTTTTGTGCTATTTGTACGCATGTATATAAACTTTGCATGGCAGACGTGGAGCCAGTCGAACCAGTTAATCACCGATTTCGAGAACAGCAGTACGATTGCACAACTCCAGCTGCTGTTTCATTTTACATACGCTTACATTTGTTTTATATTAATATTGTTTCTTTTTGGTCGAGCATAGCTTTGCCTTTACCCAGCGATGCTCTCGGTTGTTTTCGTAGTACTTACATCAGGCTCGCATCAAAGGGTGGGTCCATCTGGCTTGAACCCTAGTGCTAATGCGTAAATCCATTTTAGTTGCGTACGCCAAGGTTGTTCTTTTATAAAAATTACGAATTGATTCGCGCAGAAATTCGCGTTAACAAAAACTCGAATACCAGTGATAAAGATGTGTACCGGAATTTCGCGCATATTTGTTCATTTCACACTAAAAAATGAATGAAAATTTCAATAAATCAATAGCCGGTTTGGCTATCGTACGTTACACCAAAGTTGTTCAAAACGAATATGTTATCATGAATTTAATATTTACCTTTCTTTGCTCATATATAAGTCATGAGTCTGCTGGCAGGTGGAAGGATTTTGTTAAAATTACCTCGTTTCGCTTAGATAACGTAGCCATACCTCGCTGCTCTTATGTAAGCAAGATAGCCATTCCTCTTCCGGAATGCTGTTCAAAATGTCAGCTCAAAACGTTCCGACTCTAGCGTTGTGTGTGTTAGAAATCAGAAGAGTGACCAAAAGTTATTTCTTTTATCCGGCCAGTTAACATAAGCTTTACGAGTATTAAAAGTCAGGCAAA
The DNA here is from genome assembly GCA_030248225.1 of Trileptium ribeirensis. Classification (NCBI taxonomy): domain Eukaryota; kingdom Metazoa; phylum Nematoda; class Enoplea; order Enoplida; family Thoracostomopsidae; genus Trileptium; species Trileptium ribeirensis. The sequence continues at coordinate 6,641 of JASANE010026407.1, forward strand.
GCCATAGATAAATATTGGGATGAGAAATTCCACAAAGCGCCCGATAAAGCCAAATAAGATGTTGCAGTGTCGTGCAACGTAAGGGATAAAGCTGATCGCAAAGATAATGCCGATTTGGCAACCAAAGTTTTGTCAAATCGTTATTCCAAAATGCCCGAAATGCTGTGACACTATAAGGGTCACATAAATAATAATAACCTTAAAGGAAAACGGGCAGCATCGGAAGAACGAAGTGCCGTTGAAAAATAAGGTTGGAAGACTTTGTGTTGTGTCGGCCAGTTGGTCGAGCCAGCCTGAAATCATTTGTACAAACAAGTGACCTAACTTAAAAAATTATATTTCCCAGGCACCCTCAAATTTACCAGTGTTGATAAACACTGATGAAATAACAGATTGCTGTACATAAACAACCTGTAAACTTCAGGACTAAACGAAAAACAACCGTAAAATTTGTAAGCTTTGTGCTTGTAAAATTACCGAGTAGGTTTCGAACCTTCGAATCGGCTTGGTTTACTAAAATTTGAATCCGCAGTGAACTGAAGCGCTTAAGCATCAAATGGCGGTGCACAATGAGCACAGCGAAATTGTTCAATATTAGAACACCGGCAGAGTTGTGGGAATTAGAGCACACTAATGTTAGGGCAAGCCACAGTTTGCAGGTCAAAATTTAGGCTTCCATGAGAGAATGGTACGGAACGACGAGTCGACCCTATTACCTTCACATAGTCCTACGAGTTGACTCTCCCTGGGGGACCTGTATGAAACATACAATATGCTATACACGTTCGCCACCGAAAGGGGCCTGGCAAAGTCCGCCTGCGGTCTGGTAAGCTAATCGGTTCCTTGAGACTAAGCGTTGTCCCTTCTCCATTCAGAGTCGAGGAAGTCGGGGTCGTATGGGCACCGTTTATTAGCAGGCGGCGCATCAGGATAACCTGTATTGGCTAGAGCGAAGGAGTTTTTGAACCGTGCAAAGACGAAAAATTTCGACCCCTAGTAGATATATAGGACAGATACAAAATGAAAATATTTAAGATATATACAAATATATATGGGAATACTTTTCAAAGCATCAACAAATAGCCTGACGGCCTAAATCTTACTATAACTGAAATGCACCAAGAAACGGGTAAAAATGAGTCATGTGCGTACAAAGTTGGTTTTTGAGCTATTAAGATGATCCGAGTTAAATTCCTGCGAGACTAAATCCAACGGTGTCTGAAATATATCATAAAGTAAGAATATAGAAGTTAATACATGATACTTGGGAAATTAATGAGGACATAATTTAACTGTTTTTACAAGACTCCTACCACAGGCCCATAATTTTCTCAAACTTGTTGGAAGCGGGGGCTTGAATAAATTTTAAAATGTTACTGAATTATTTTTAAGTTAATGTGACATTCCTGGTCGCCATGTCATTGTGATAATGAGCTAATTGTAGTAGGTCGTCAGAGGCCTAACAAACAAATAAACAAAAGGAAATGGACTATTTTAATCAGGAAACCAGACACTTTATTACAACTCAGTAATTTTAGATACTGGCCGCAGCTATAACTGAAACTGGAGGAAAAACTATTAAAATCTATCGGCCGTCGCTACAATGTGATGGCCCCCAAACTATGATGTTAGAGCCAGCCAACCTGTGATATGAGTGACCTCCTTGATCTTCCGTATGCCCAGGCACCGTTGGCGCACCGCAGAATTTAGGAAACTTGGCAAAATAGTATCATAAATATGAAAAAAAATTGTACTCACTTCAGCAGAAAACTTGTATACAATATGTGCTCAACCGAAATCTCCAGCAACCCTTACGATATCAGTAAATTTGATAGTACTTACCTAGCCAATAAGAAATGCCGCTAAAGCCAGATAAAGATATATATTCATTACACGCAACAGAATACAATTAATTAAATTAAATATTGTATATACTTAAATAAGGCAACCAGTAGCAGTATAATATGTATGACACACTGGACGGTGCCTGCAAAATATATGGTTAATTTGAAGCAAACAATATACTACCACCAATCGTAAAAAGCACAATTCCTCGCCAACATTTCTTAAACACTTTGAAATTTCACCAATCGCACCAACATCGTAAACAATAGAGAATGTCTATTTTACTGCACAAATTAATACTTATATACTCGGTAGATCAGAGTTCCCTTAACTGTTTATGTCGGTGCCAAATTAGGTGCTTCCTTAGTGAACAAATTATTTTTGTGGCTGAAAGCCCTAAATGCATAAAGGAACTAACAGTACGTACCTAGATAATACGAAATGCCGCTAAAGCGAGATAAGTATATATATTCACTACACCCAACAGAATGCAATTTATTAAATTAAATATTGTACTTAGATAATGCAACCAGTTAAGGAGTACATTGGGTACAGAGCACTGGACAGTAGCTGCGAAATGTATGGTTAATTTGGTGCTCACAATATACAACAGCAATCTCTGCAAGCACAATTTCGAGCCAACATTTCTTAAGAAATTTGAAATTTCGCACGTCGCACCAATATCGCAAACGATGGAGAATGTCTACTTTACAGCACGATTTATACTGATATACCTACTCGATGGAGTTCGCTCCACTGCTTATGTCGCTATGACCATAGACGCTTCATTAGTGAACAAATTATTTTTGAGGCTGAAGCCACCCCACCATAAATTGTGGCCTTGAACCAATCTATGGCGATGAAGAAGTAAGCCAGGAATACTTTCCTGATAGTACTACTGGGTTAATGTATTTTCATGACGTTTATATCACATTGTTTACTGCAATATCAGGAAAACACAGATCGCTCATTATCTACATTACTGGTTTGCATGCTTTCCGTAAGTCAAAACTTTAAATATGCCCCCAGAAATTTGTTGATTCGTCGCACAGACACAGTGTGTTCGCAATTATTTTATTGCTGTCCACAATCCGTAAAAATATCAAGTGGGTCGTAAACCTTACGTACTCAGACTATTTGCTGGACGCTTTATGACTAAAAACAAACACTCAATATTTCTCAAAAACAGCTTTCGAATGTTCAATGTAGATGACAGTATTACAAGTCGTTACACCTACTCTCATTGAATGAGTTATTGTGAAATTAAAGTCAAAATCGCTTAAGGTGATGACATTATGCTCCTAAACATTACCAAAGAATGAAACCTTATCTGCTCACGCGCACACACTAAAAATATTGATGTAAAAATGCCACTAAAACTACTATATATAAAATGTATTAGTTTTGTTGCGAAAGACAAATATCAGGTTTCATGTGATAAAATGGTGTTTCCTTTATTTGGCTGCGTCATTTGATTTTAGTTGATTTTATGTTATTGGAACGCATGCTAGACGCCGTGTGGACTGCCTGTGGGCAGCGATAGCCACAGCTGCTCAAAATTCGCATGCCTATGCGGTGCAGATGATTGCGATGAAAATAGGTGCGCAGTGGAAGATAGGACGGAGGTGTAACCAAAATTTTTAACCCATTCTTCACAATTTTTCGTTACAATTTTCTTCATTTAAATAATTCTTTAAATTTTGCTCATGTTGGCTAAAACTTTGCATGCGCTTTCGGAGAGCGCTGTGAAGGAGGTACGACGCTTACGGATTGGGAAAAGTATTGTTTAAGGGCGAAGGAAGTGCGAGATCTCAGGGGCTAAATATAGCTTGGCAAGAATCCTTCATTTAAGCGGTAGCCTTCACCCTTCCTCATGTGCGCTTCTGTGCTATAAGCTATAGCATAAACGATGCATCTGATGAATCTTACAAAAAATTTATAGCTTATTCACAGCATTATTCATAGCATTACAGACTTAAGGCGTGTTCACACGCTCAAAATTTTTGCTCAAATTTTGAACTCAGAATTTGAGCTCAAAATCAGATCAAATTTTGATCAAAATTTGACGATAATTTTTAAAGGAAAATAGCGATATTACAAAATTTGAGATCAAAATTTGAGGTCAAACGTTTTCAGGTAAATCATCTCGTTCATGATTGGCTAGAGAAATATTCTTGAAAAATTTGAACAGTATCAGAACGTTCAAACTTGCTGAAAATGCAAAAAATTTGAGCAAAAAGTTTGGGCGTGTGAACACGCCTTTATACCGCAATGCAAAACTGGCCACATAATCCACGACATTGACATCTCTAAAATATTTAAAAATTGTGCCGAGATTACATACTGCATTGTTCTTTTTTATTTACAAGTGCCCAGCGTCTATAAAATTATGACCTTTGTGAATCGAATACCTTTGCAGAGTCATAACGGTACAATCTGTAGAAAATACATATATGAGAAATCGCTAGTTAGATATCAAAAATTTTTTGCGTCTATCCATCCAGATTAATCAAATTTTATTAGTCTATCACATGTTTAACATTGTAGCACAGCGTTTACAAACAGCAATAATGTATGTTGCGAGTGGCTGTTATAAATGTATTTGGTTGTCTTCCCTCGTTTCACATCTAGTCTTAGAACCAACAGCTTCTAAATAGCTAGTTGAATTATGTATGTCGTTTGTAAGCTGAAACCGTTATTTGATATTTCTTATCACCACTATCAGATTCTTAAACACTGTATGATATAGAAATTATTTGCAGAATTACAAACGAAAATTGTACATAGGCTGCTGCTGCTATTTATAAAACGCCAGTTCAATACCTTGCTGCGTGACATCGTTTTCGAATTAGATACCGCAGTCAGACCGGGTACAAGTGGGGTCGGATCCGAGTCGGGTCGAGTCCAGTTTGAGCTGGCCGAGTCGATTGGTTCGGGTCGAGCCGAGCCTTGTCGTACACATCGTTCGGTCTTTGGGTCAAATTCGGTTCCGGTGATGTACCTAAAATGTCATCGCACACCATTTTTCCATCTACGCGCAGTAAACAATTTTGCACAATCCCAATGTGAGCTTAGGTGGACCCTGCTGTGATCAGTGTGAATGATCCTGTAGAACTTATGCTGTAATCTAGGTGGTGTCGAACATCCGTCGGATTAGGGGGAAGGAGAGGAATAGAAACTTTTGGGAGAGGTCGTCGGGCGAGGGTTTAATTTGTCAAATGTTAGGAAATCAAAATTTCACTTCAATTTTTGTCAATTTCCCCTATTTTTACCGATTTTACCCCAGTAACTCACAATTTTGCCTCAATTTTTGCCAATTAACAAAATTTTTTTCCTAATTTCCCCTATTTTTACCCGATTTTTGGTGCACAATATACTGGAACGCCAACACTTAAAATATCTGTTACAGATTTCATTCCGGATATTTTATGCTGCACGTAGAGAATAAAAATCCTCAGAGAAAACAGTTGGGTCCACGAATTATCTGGTCGGGTTGGGTCTGCAAAGTTGGACCCGATGTGGTCTTTATTTCGAATAAACAATTACTGCAAATTCAAGAGCCAATAATATCCATGCCGAAGCAGAGGTGATAATCGAGCTATCAGGCTTGGCTAAGCTCGGTTCTAGAGCCAAGCCGAGCCGAGGCTGCGCTGCAAGCAATGGAGCTGAGCCGAGCTTCGAGCAGTAAATAAATTTACGGGCGAGCAGAGCCGAGCCTAAATTTAAGGCTCGTTCTTACTCAATACACGCATTACTCAGCTGCTCGGCCATGGCCATGCTCAATTTGATACAGCTATATGTTTAGTATATACACGTATACATTGCTGATACGTTACATATATATTACCTATTAATATGCTTAATTTTTACGCGACCACATATTTAATATACATCTTACTACAGTTCGTTATATATATTGCGTGTTTTATTGTCACAGTCATCAAAATGTGATACTAAAGTATTCTAATATTTAATCAGTCCAGTCGTCAAAAGTAGTAGCATCTGTATATGAAATGCTATCATTCCAGTATTAGCCAAGCAAAAACTGATAAACAAATTTACTTACTACAGTTCGTTATATATATTGCGTGTTTTATTGTCACAGTCATCAAAATGTGATACTAAAGTATTCTAATATTTAATCAGTCCAGTCGTCAAAAGTAGTAGCATCTGTATATGAAATGCTATCATTCCAGTATTAGCCAAGCAAAAACTGATAAACAAATTTACTTACTACAGTTCGTTATATATATTGCGTGTTTTATTGTCACAGTCATCAAAATGTGATACTAAAGTATTCTAATTTTTAATCAGTCCAGTCGTCAAAAGTAGTAGCATCTGTATATGAAATGCTATCATTCCAGTATTAGCCAAGCAAAAACTGATAAACAAATTTACTTACTACAGTTCGTTATATATATTGCGTGTTTTATTGTCACAGTCATCAAAATGTGATACTAAAGTATTCTAATATTTAATCAGTCCAGTCGTCAAAAGTAGTAGCATCTGTATATGAAATGCTATCATTCCAGTATTAGCCAAGCAAAAACTGATAAACAAATTTACTTACTACAGTTCGTTATATATATTGCGTGTTTTATTGTCACAGTCATCAAAATGTGATACTAAAGTATTCTAATATTTAATCAGTCCAGTCGTCAAAAGTAGTAGCATCTGTATATGAAATGCTATCATTCCAGTATTAGCCAAGCAAAAACTGATAAACAAATTTATTTCAATGGTAAGCGTGAGCATTGAGCGCTCACCTTGTGTGGTATTACAGCTTCGAGCCTATTAATCTGCATGGGTTCCCTAATATAGGTTGGAATGGGATTGGTTTTTGAATTTGTTAACGTGCTGTTTCGAACTAAGCCTACTTTTTTGCCGAACTTTCTATTTTACCACAACAAGACGAGCCGAGTGGAGCCTTCGATCGAAATTTAGTAAACGACCCCAGCTGAGCATTTTATTAGAGGAAAACTAGCCGAGCCGAGCATAAAAATTAAAGCTCCGTTATTACCTCTTATGCCGAAATGTAAAAAGGCAGAATGCTACCGACATACCATACTGTATTTCGAAGAAGCATCGAATAAACAGGAATAAAAAACGTTACAGCAGTAATAAAACAGTGTGTCTGTGTATACTTCAACAAATAATCCATTTTGTCTGCATACAATAGCTATAATAAACTTCTATTGAATTAGGATGGTATGCACGAATATAAGTCAAAACAAATGTATAGTGAAAAACAGCAAATCAACGACTATCAAAAAATCGATTGACGTAAATGGATGGAAAATTACGATTATGGCAGTATTCAAATATTCTTGTGTTTAGTAACTTTTGTGTAAAAATTTAGAAAACGTAACGCAATAAAATATGTTTAGTATTTTAGGTAATAAATAATATAATAGTAATAATAATAATATTTTTGTGACAGCGATCAAAATAAAATACGGAAGTGCTTATAGCAGTTGATTGTTAATTATATATTGTGTTCAGATAATGTCACGTCTTTCTCCAACAGTCTCTGTTAGCGGCGACTGCAGCAAGAATGCAGTTGCCGTTGCATGTTTTGGTTGCGTTATCGTCGATACGCTACGTGTGAAGTATGGATCGCAATCCTTGATAACCTGTCGTTTCCACGTGTCTATCGCTCGACCTTTTGGTCCTATCCAACCTGTAGAAGGAGTTGCTGTGATCAGATGGCATGAAAGCCTGCGCTTTTCCATACGCAATGTGTAGCCGAGAAGGAACGTTCTATTCTGTTGCAGTAGCCGGTGAAGTTCGGTTTTGTACCCCAAATGTAATCTGAGTTCACCGTTGACAATTCGATTAAACTTTGAGGCATCAGGATTTTACGAGGATATGTGTTCAAATACATTGGGCTTCTGTGGGTCTGCAGATGTCACAGATCATGTGCCGCTGCGTAGAGTAAAACAGGTGGGATGGCCATATTGCAAATGTGCTCTTTTGTGGACGTTGAGATTGTTGTTGAGTTCCAAATGTGCTTTATCTCACTGAAAGCAACTCAGGCGCTTGCGATACTTCTATCTATTTCGAGTTTTGCGGAGCCAGCTGCTGCGACGGTTCTTCCAATGTAGCAGAGCGTGGATATGTGTTCAAATACATTGGGCTTCTGTGGGTCTGCAGATGTCACAGATCATGTGCCGCTGCGTAGAGTAAAACAGGTAGGATGGCCATATTGCAAATGTGCTCTTTTGTGGACGTTGAGATTGTTGTTGAGTTCCAAATGTGCTTTATCTCACTGAAAGCAGCTCAGGCGCTTGCGATACTTCTATCTATTTCGAGTTTTGCGGAGCCAGCTGCTGCGACGGTTCTTCCAATGTAGCAGAGCTCAGGTATGTTTTCCAGGGTAGTATTGTTGATAAAAACGTTATGGGTAACTTATAAGCAGTGCGACATGATCTTTGTTTTGCTACCACACAAGCACGATGGTACTTAGATCATTCACCCTGTCTAACGCAGATTGCAGGTCATTGTCATCGTTAAATCGTATCGCAAAGCAATATCAGAGTAATCGGTATCCCTGAACCTAGCTTTTGCGGTGCTACAGATACTGCTGCCTGGGCTATAAGGCAGCATAATCTCGAAATTGAAATTGGAATTAGAAATTGAAAAGAAATGGAAAAGCGTCAGAGTGAGTATCGAGCTCTGACGAAACTAAAATGAACTTCGAACAGATTACATGTCGCGTTATCAGTGCGAACAGCAGGATTCGGCTGCTTATATAGAGGTTTCAACATTTCGACAATCTTGATGGGAACACAGTCTACTGCCATAATTTTACATAATGAAGGCCATTGTACGGAACCGAAGACCGCTCCAAACTTAACAAGACCACTGCCACTGACATGCGATATTAATGTAACGTTTGCAGAAGTATGCGCAAACTTAATATTCGGTCTGTTACACGTCTGCAATTTCTAAATCCATACCGTTATTCATCTGTGTATTTAGCGAGGTTATGCTTGAAGCGGTTAGCGATGATGGCCGTGAAGACAAAATTGAGGAGCGAAATTGCTCTGTTGTTGGAGCATGAAGACTTGTCGACTATTAATGGAAGAGTATTAAAATAGCGATAAGATAATATTGTGGGATTTTTGTTATCCATTTATTTTTCTTAATAAGCAGATCAAGTGTTGTACCAATGTGAAATTTAGTGTTTTGAGCTGTTCATGTGGCTGTCCATATTCGTCTGGTGCACGTTCTTTGAGCAGTGCTCTTGTGGTATATTTTATTTTGTAGACATATGATGGTTCCTGGTAGTCAATTTCGGTGATGTAGCTGGCAAAGCTTAATTCAGTATCCGCTAAGGGTACTTGTTGTGTCACGGTTATGCAGATGATTAAAGTGTTTTTTCGACAGTGCTGTAGCTGTTGAGTCTTCAAGGCTTCTTAAACACGCGTGCAGCAGTCCAAACGACCCGCAATGTAATGCAGGAAACGTTAGTGAAAATATGGCCTATTAGCCTATCCCACCAATCTACCAATCCAGAGATTAGGTGTCCAACTCCTAATGGCTCCTGTTGTTTTATTTTTTACTTTTATTCCATAAAACACATAGTTTCTTGACATTTAGACACATAATCAGATTAACATAACACTGATGAAAAGATAAATCACGAAATCCAATGCTTCCAGTAATGTGAAATAAATAAATGGCTAATTTTATATTCAAATGTAGGTTCGCAAATGTTAGTTACTAGACAGAACTGAATGAAATCAGATAAATAGATAACAGGACGGAGACCCAAAATTTGACACCAAATTTAGTCAGCTTAAAATGCTGTAACTACCACCACACTTATAGATTTCACTTTAAAACCTGTTTTCATTCGCTAAAATATTTTTTAGTGAGCATAAACAAGTTGTACTGAATTTTGCAATGGGTTATGAAATTGCATAACTGCAGGGTTACCTAAACAGGTCGATCGTAAAAAAACGAAACCCGCTTAACTAATTAACACATTGCCACCAAAAACGCTATTGATTAAAAGCAACTTATAGATAAATTTTACGTGATATACCCAATATTTATTTTCGGAATAGTGTTTTAGAAAACATATTGTCAGTTTTTGTATGAACATATGGTTTACCATACGAAACAAAAATTCATGAAAAAGTTAAACCTAGAAGGCACAGAAGTCGTACTAGATTTTACCAAGAATTCCACAATATTCAGACAGGCAGTCTAAGCCAATTTGAAGAAACCGGCAATAAAACAGATTTTTCTGTTTGTGAAATATTCGATAATGATTACGAAGCGACTGAACACAAGAATGCAACTTCAGGGACATTGCATCATCGGTACAATGACATTAATAACATGCTAACTTTGTTTAATGGATACAATCGGGGCTCCAAGTTTGAAATATTTTGAGAAACAAATTCCCGGAATTCCCGGATAAAAATTCCAAATCTTTCCAAGATGTTCCGGCAATTTTTTGGATACATCAAACAATATTTGCACATTGGTCTATAGAAGTTGCCTTGTTAATCCTGCGACGGAATGTACCATCAAAAACTTGAAAACTTAACGAAATAAATAGGCCGCAAATATTACAGTTGTATATTTCAGGCAGTCGGTCGGCCTGATTGTGATATTTTTCATTACAATTTTGAAAAAATAATAAATTCTGAAATAGCAAGAAAAAAATTTCCGGATTTTCTAGTTTTTCTTCGAATGTCCCATTTTTCTCCGATGTCAAAGATTTCCTTTGTGATATCTCGTCAAAGATCTGCGGTTTCCTGTGTTTACCGGTTTCAGAGCCGCCGTAAGTACCCCCTACCACCCTAGGGGGGCCTCGCACCTTGCAGGGGCTTCGCGCCTTACAGGGGCCTCATCTCATGGCCTCTGGGTGGCGTTGAAAAGGTGAAAAAGTTGGGAGCCGCAGCACAACCTCAAGCACCTTTCGCAAAGTAAATGTACACGATATACAAAGGTAACCTCAGAGTTTAGAAGCCTAATTGTGAGTATGAGTTTAACCGTTCCGTGGTTCAAAGTTAGAGTTTTTACTGGGCGCCTGTTTTACGGACATACACGAAAATTTATTTAGGTCAGCGTCTATGCAACTAATGTGTAGCATTTGGTGTGAAATAAACTAGTAGAGGCCTTGAGGCCCCTGGTTATATTCCGGTGTTATCTATATACGTGATAAGTCTTGACGGTTAAAATAAATATTAGTATTAGTAATTTTGTTATAATTTAGGCATAATAATATTAAATTTTGATATATGAAATATGTGTCGTGAAATGAGTCAACGGGTATTCGAAAGTGGCGCTTCAAAGCGCAAACGTACAAAGGAGCAGGCTATAAGGATGCCCTTAAAATATTGCAAAGACTGTTTATAAAATCATGACCATGCATACTATCTTAATTTAAAGAACAGCTCTTAAATTTAAGGGTACACGGTCTTTGCAAATTTTTAAGAGTATAATGTCTTAAGGTAAGTGTATCGGAAACGATTACATTAGTTAAGAAATGTGATAGGGGCCTGGCAACCTGCTGAGAGGGGGCCTCGGACATCCTAGCGGCGGCCCTGACCGTTTTCCCGTGGGCGTGATAACCCTGTTAACTAAGGCCGTACACTAAGATTTATCAAACATCGCAAAACGTTTCATAAATCGTGAAAACCCAAAGGCTGTACTAATGAATGTAGTAATAAGAAATTGGATTGTCTGCGAATATATTCTTTTGCTGGATTTCCTAGGTTTCCTCGTGATATTTTGTGAAAAATCTATCGTTTCGAGGATTTTCCGTTTTCACGGTTGCGTGGGAAACCCGTTTAATGCGACGTTTACGTAAACGCTGTAAATGAAGATTTTGGAGATATCGCCAAATGTTTCGTAAATAGCGAAAACCCAACCGTCATAATAATGAATCTAGTAATAAAAAATTAGTAATCCCCGAATGTCTTCTTTTTATCGGATTTCCAACATTTTCGCAGTGATATTTTATCAAAATTCGATGGTTTTCAGGATTTCCTGTCTTCCCGGTTGCGAGGAAGCCCTATAAACTATTAAGGCTGCAAGCTAATATTTTGGAAACGTCGCGAAAGGTTTCATAAGCAGTGAAAATCCAACGATCCTAGTGATGAATGTAGCAATAAGAAATGGGGTTGCGTTAAACCCGAGAATTAAGTGCTACACTCACATTGGGTAAAAATGCAATGTGTTTGCAGTTTAGCCAGAGAAATCAATAATTCATAGTTCACAGTTCATATCAGTTGTTCCTGTTATAATCTCCCCAACGTCTGGAACCTATGTACGCGACTATGTCAGGCACACTGTCGACACACACCCCATGTTTTTTGTAATTTTTTTCAATGGCGTCTAGCTAGGCGTATTGCCACTTTTCGACAGCGTCAAGCACACCGTGTCTTCATGCAATTTTATTGACAATCTGTGGCATTATTTTATCAACATTCATATTGCCTAAATACTAATATCGAGAATTTAAAAATCACACAGTATAGTTGACAAATAAACCGCATTAGCTACACACTACAACTACATACAGTTAATTCGCGCCAAATTCGTAGCTAACTTTGTGTACGACACCGTAAAAAATATAGTAGTTAGGGGTGTGTTGTGCACTTTCGGCAATTGATTTGCAGTATGGATGTCACCCTGACTGTCTATAAGGTGGGGTCGCGACTACTCGGGGGCAAAAGTTTTATAATAGCGGTGACATTATAACGTGAACACCGCATAATACTTTATTAGCCAAAGAAATCAATTTGGGTCAACAGGAACTGTGATTATTATACACAGGTGTAAACTAGCGGACCGAGACACCGCATTTTGAGGTCAAACTGCAAGAGTGATACTGAGATACAAGCTCTATGCGATATTACTTATATGCACGTCAAATGTTACAAATCGGATTAGTATCGTTAGCTGTTCATCTCTGTGAATTCAAACAATTCAGGCTATCCATGTTGATTCCCAAGACATTCCGAGCAATATTGGTCGTAAATGCCTGGCAGTAACCTAAATCAAGATCAGTGAAATTTTAGTTGCCACATAAACTCAGTCGCAAAAGCTCAGTTTAAGGGATACATTTTTCAAAAATATAGAATAATTGATCAAAAAGCAAAAAACGGGAAACCAAAAAGCATTGCGCAATCATTTCATTGAAAACGGTACAGCCGCAACATTTGATGATCCTGCGTTTAGTTGAAGCACAGGTATTATAGCTACAGCTGACTATACCCGTTGCGATGGTTCCAAAATGAGTACAGTGCCCTTGGTTATTAATAGTGCTTGGCATGGGCGGTGTGTTTAACTTTTCGGTCGAAACGGAAATTTTCGCTAGTTATTCACTGTACACTAAATACCGGGAATTTTATTCAGGATGCTAAATTTTCAATCGGTTATGATTTATATCCTGTCTTTTAAAGTTATCCAATCCACTTTAAGTGCGCACGTTCATCTTGGCTGCTTTTTTAAATGTACGAACAAGATCGTATAAAAATCCATGTTCTCATTTCTGCCATCGATGTGCGAAGTTTACGAAGTTTAGTGAACGCGAACAGGGCTTTGTGATGTGCGAATGCAATTTGTATACAAGAACATTTCTTTATTTTGCACGGTCGCAATAAAACATGCATAATCTGGCCGCTATGTGAGCATATAAAATTATACCATCGAAAACACACTCAGAAAAGCGTTCCAAACCAATCGCGATGAAGGTTCCATGTAATTCGTAAAATAGTCACAACGCACTGCACCTCGCGTGTTGCGAATCTGGATCGCGTACATAAGCGAAAGTAATTATTTGTGCGAAATCATCGGTTTTAAGATCGTAAACTGGCTAGACAAAAGAACGACACAGACGTAGGCTCCTAAAGTGGAATCATACATTATCATTGGCGGGGATGTTATAAAAACTGCAATTAAAATTGCAGAGGTATTGGCAAAATCACGTAGTTTGGTAATCAGCAGCGGTCCATCTCATGTCTGTAATCATTTTGTACAATTATATCCAAGTCGAATTTATATACGGCCCGGATTCCGCGACGCCGAAAAAAGTATTGCTTCCGCTTCTAGCCGCAGTTTTATATTAGATATAAGATATATTGATATAATAGATATGCATGTGTTCGTGTGTGTGTTATTATAGCAAAAAATACTTGAAAGCAACTTCAACTTCAAGCTTTGCACAAAATCGCAAAATTAGATTTGATATAAAAGCACAACCCACTTCTCGTACTGATTTAATAATAATATATTGTGATTTTGCACGAGACTATAAAGAACAAATTAAACAAGAAAAGAACGAAACTTAAAGTTAACATAAGTATTCGTCTCATGTTAAAAGAGTTGGGAATGTCTCGTACTAGTTACCTGTCAGATTTTGCTGCAGACCAACAGATTAGCCTCGTGTGGCATTGATGGGGCATGCTACCCCAGTTGCTTTAGTTGGTGTCCGCCCACCACCCCCAATTTACATCTGCAAACAAACAAAAATTTAAATTAACAACCAATGCAAGAACATTTCGTTCCACACCTGCATTCCTGCAGCGGATTTCGCTAATGTTTGCTTTTTGCATTTACACAGAAACATTGTTCATAATCACGTATTTATAATGCCTAAAACCTGAGTGTATTAGCAGCACTGTAGGCAACGGCCGTGAAAGCCGACAACTGGCTGTGATACCGATGGCCAGTCGTCCGAAGATTGCCCCAGCCGTCATTTGATGGCAGTCTGTCCATTTTACAGCCTTTAACGGCAGCGGTCAGCAGGAATGAGCCGTCGCTCAGCAGGCTGTGGTCTATACGTTCACTAGTTTATAGCAATTGAATTATAGCCCACACTACTGGAACTTTTTGATGCATATATAATGCTCTATAACCAACATGCCAGGATTTTTGTACCAATATAGGACTATTTTGCATTTAAGCATATAACGTATATAAGTATTATTAAACTGATAAGCGTCAATGTTTAATGATAGTCCTCAAGGCCGGCCGTCACCCGGCACTCATAGCACCGTCTTGCTATAACCATCCTATGTCTAAGATTCAGTACTTGCTATAGTCCCTCGTGTTAGACCTTCGATATAAATTGATTTTTGAATAAATGCTGAATAAGTATTTACTAATATTAAATAAATATCGCAGTAAGATGAGTTTCTTGGCAGTCAGCCATCCATTTCCCGTCGCTCAGCCGTTGCACAACAGACGGTCAGCGGTTAGCCGACAGCCTGTCGTAAGCCGACGGCCGAAGGTTGGACGACAGTTAGCTATTGGTGTATCATTGGCCAACGGTCGACTTTTGCCATTGGGTCACGACAGGCCATTGGACAATGGCCGTCCATTGGGCGACGACCCTCCATTAAGCGCTGCCGGCCATTGAGCGACGGCCGGCCATTGGGCGACCGCCGGCGATTAGGCGACGGTCGGCTATTGAGCGACGACCGGCTATTGTGCGACGGCCGGCTATTGTGTGACGGCCGGCCATTGGACGACGACTGGCCATTGGGCGTCTGCAAAATCTTACCGGCCAGCTGTTCGGTTTCAAAACCGGCCGTTGCCCAACAATAATCAATAGTAGCCATAAATTCCATAATGGGTGTTTTTGTTACATCGAACGCTATGTAGAAAACTATTTCGAAATGTAAAATTTAGATTAGGCTATTTCGCTAATCCTATCAGAAGAGCGTATGTTATCATATTAGAAGTAGTCTCCTCAACAATTAAGATATATTACTACAATTGGAAGAACGGTGCAAACTGCACTGAACTTGCAAACATAATGCAAAACATATATATCAATTTCAGCAGCAAAGCATAAATAGTTGCATTACATTTGCAATTGCATAACCCAGTGCAATAAAGCAGACAATCTACTGTCATCGCCTGTTTCCGTTAGCAAAAGCGTAAACAAACTAACAGACATCTTGTGAACTAGACTTCAAAAAAGTTGATTGAAACTAACAATAAAATTTGAGACAGCTGCAGTAAACACTCATACAAAATTCGAAGTTGGGCATTCAGCAAAAACGCTGACAAATGAGAATATTGTGTACAAAGGGAAAAGCTAGAACGTTCTCCCACTAAACTAGTAGTGTGTTGGAACCGTCGATAATATTATTCTAAAACTAAAAAGCGATATCATGACAACAACGACTACAAAATAATATTTATATACAACTTAGTCAACGCAATTGTTAGGTTTAGTTCTTTCTCGACAAGTTTAGCGTATTAATAGGGTACATTTCATTTTGATTATGACCCTTTTATGCTCGCATGTATTTCGTACAATGTTGACGAAACTATTTGCCCCAGCGGTAGTTCGGACTTGCATCTTTTGGCTTCGGACATCATACACTGGCTACCTGAGAAGGGACATCGGGTCACTACTATGACCGGATCAATGTCTCACTACCATAATAGGGACACGAGAGTACTACGATAACTGGGTCACCCGGTGTTTCGGTCAGGGTAGTGAGACAGTTACCTGGTCATAGTAGTGACCCGAGTTAGTGGCTCGGTGGCAAGGCCAATTTCCAAAAAGCAACGGTTCTTTTCCATTATCAACCCAGCCGGAATTTGGTCTATTTTGAAGATACAGAGCTGATTTTGGTATCAATCGATTTTGATGAGGCGGTTCAGAAAACGGCGGTACTCATTTTACCCACATCCCTGAAAATTTTTTCGATTTTTTGAGGTCCCAATGGTCCCCCCTCGGGAACCGAAAATTTTTTTCTTCAAAATATGGTCATATTTGATACCATTCGGCTCAGCTTTTTGAGAGAAATCTACTGGTGTGTAGTAGATTGAAATCTACGCCATCTGTAGAAAGTTATGAGGGATCAAGTAACCCTGAGGGGCGATGCTTTATAACTTTAGAACAGAACAGTTTAAAGCGGGGGTCCGGGGGGCGGCAGCTCCCCAACTTAGGCTTACACTTAGTGTATGTCTCATATAAGGGCTTTCGTTTAGGCGAAGACTAAGGCTTAGGCTTAGTATATCGAGAATGGCGTGGTCTGCATTTTATTTTAGCCCCTCAGGGTTACTTGAACCCTCATAACTTTATAACGATGGCGTAGATTTTAATAAACTACACATAAATAGACTTATCTTATCAAGCCGAGTCGAATGGTACCCAACATGACCATATTCCGAAGAAAAAATTTTTTCGGTTCCAAGGGGGACCATTGGGAGCTCAAAAATTGGAAAAAATTTCAGGTATGTAGGTAAAATGAGTATTTTCTGAACCGCCTCATCGACATGAATCGAATGATACCAAAATCAGCTCTGTATCTTCAAAATTGACCAAATTTCGGATGGGGGAAAAATGGAAAAAAACCAAAGCAACTAAGGTATAATATTCGTTTTGCAAAGCTTCAATAGAAATAGCACTGCAAAACTCTTGGATATTAAACAAAAGCCATAATATTCGTTTTGCAAAGCTTCAATAGAAATAGCACTGCAAAACGCTTGGATATTAAACAAAAGCCAATACATGAGAAACCGTTGTAATAACCGAATTAAAATAGTGTTTTCAGGAGAAAGTTACACAACGACTACAGTAAACGACTACTCCACAAAAGTAAAACTTAGTGTTCATGTGGTATGTAAGCCACACGCATATGAGAGGAAGTTATGCCTGTCACCGTTTAAAGTCACGCACGAATAATAATCATTTTGGAAATATAACCTACATATGGAAAGAAATTAAGAAGTAATACGCACTGCTAGGGATGCAGATCTATCTTGAAAAGCGGGAGGGCAACACTACCCAAGGTTAGTTTTGGTATTCTTATGCAGTGTTTTTACGTTATAATGTTCCCAACGTTTGGAACCTATGTACCCCAAACAGTATCAGGCACACTGTCGTCAACAAGTGTCTTAGACACCCCCTGCGTTAATTTTTTCAAAGGTGTTTTGCTACTTTTGGGTGTTGTCAAGCACAACGTGTCTTCTTTGTAATTTTATCGATGGTGTGCGGCTTAAAGTGTTCAACATGCATATGATCTAGATACAAATATCGAGATTGTTAAAAACTACACAGCACATTAACTGTACAACGTGTTAGCTACAGACTGTGTCCGTTATTCTTAATTCCCGGAAAATTGGTAGCTAAAGATGTGTACGAAACTGCAAACAAAAATGTAGTAGCTAATGGTTTGTCTTACACCATCTTAAATGGGTTTATTGTTTGTATGTGATTCTGACAACCTTTGCGGTAGAGTGGCTACTACAGGGAGAAAAAGTTTCAAACAACGGTGACGTGAACGCTGCGTTATACCAGAAAATACTAAAAAGTCGGTGTCAGTACTTTACATCTAGGCTAAGAAGTAAAGGTGTCAGACGCGCCGTCTAAAAAGTGGGAATCTTGGCCCGCTTGCCCCTCATCATACTGCTTTCCAGAACTGTAAAGACTTGTGCTGCACGTTTCCGCCATTATGGAAGGTTTGTTATTGTTTATTATCGTTTTATTTGATTATAGCACATTTATATAATTTTGATCAATCGCCGTCACAGATATTAGTTAAATACCACTTAAGTTTAAGCACCAAACTCGGCGATATTGGGGTATATAGCACTTCAAATATTTATAACAAATAAAACTTGATATAACATTTCACTGACAGTATTTTATTAGCACCGTGGACAGTGAAATTTTCAAACAGTATTTTATTAGCATTGTGGACTGCGAGATTTTAAAACAGAATTTCATTAGCATTGTGGACTGTGAGATTTTCAAACAGTATTTTATTAGCATTGTGGACTGGGAAATTTTCAAACAGTATTTCATTTGCATTGTGGACTGTGAGATTTTAAAACAAAATTTTATTAGCTTTGTGGACAGTGAGATTTTCAAACTGTATTATATTTGCATAGTGGACTGCGAGATTTTCAAACGGTATTTTATTAGTATTGTGGGCTGTGAGGTTTTCAAACATTATTTTATTTGCATTGTGTTCTGCGAAGGTGGTATTAAATTAGCATTGTGGAATGTGACATTTTCAAACGGTATTGTAGTAGCAATGTGGACTGTGAGATTTTCAAACAGTATTTTATTAACAATGTGAACTGTGAAAATTTCAAGCAGTATTTTATTAGTATTTTGGACTGAGATTTTCCAACCGTATGATTTATAACACCATTGTTTGAGTCCGGTCTGCGCCTTGCAGGGCAGAGGCGACTGGATTATGCAAAGCAAACAGGGTAGTGTCCCGGCGACTTGGTGACCCGGTCTCGTCTTGGCTAGCTACTACGCTCTTTAGTAGCTGCTCTTCGATTCCTTACATAACCTCTGTAATTGAAAGAATAATAGTGCACGTGCAAATGTACGATATACGACAACCTCGGTTATCATGTAGCATATCGGTTTCAATGTACGCTGTTCCAACTATATGACGTTATGCTTTAAAGGAATTTAGTTGATGAGCTCAGGGAAAAATATATTCCAGCTTAGTCGTATGTCAAATGTAGAATTTATATCACAGATGGCGATTGGTCTACTGGGCCTATTATTGAAACGCAGCCAACGTAGCTGCCTGAGTTTTCTGAAATAGCGTTTAACTGAAAAATAAATTTTTGTGCCTACTCGTTGCACAACTATTCACCAAATTGATGGAGTCGAGTTTTTTATTCGACGCGTAATGAAATGAAATTGTGCACCTTGCATTGTATTTATACTGCTACTATTATTTCGTACCCGAATTTTCGCAAAACAGATATGAATTTAAAACATTTTGATTTTAGCTTTTGGGTGTCCCAACTTTTTAGTCATAACTCTGCTAGAGACATTGGATCGAGAAATGGAGACGACAACGACACCTACAACTTTTCTTTAATACTTTTGTCAGAATAGCCGTTTTTGAACTATGAGCCAAACTTTGAAAAAACCTCAAAAGAAGTGAAGTTTTCGAAATTTTTACAAATAAAGCTTTTTGCCTGCGGGGGTGAAAGATATGATTATAGGAATATTTAATTCGTTAAACCCGTTGTTTTCATTGTTTTAACCAAAGATTGGGTGGCTTATTAACCATCTGGAACGGCACTGGAGACGGAGTTAAATTTGCTAAATTTTGGTACCATTGTACGTTTACCTATGCTTTATATGCACTCAAACCTTACTTTTAACAATGTCTATTTTAACCACTACATAATATTTGTGCAATCTTATTAACATAACGAGTACACAATATCTTCGAGCTTGCCAGTGTTGAATTAGGCTATACCAAAAACGTTACAAGGTATTTCATAACTAAGTCAGTAAAATCACTTATTGCTGACTTCTTTTATTTCGAG
This sequence comes from Trileptium ribeirensis, assembly GCA_030248225.1. Taxonomy (NCBI): domain Eukaryota; kingdom Metazoa; phylum Nematoda; class Enoplea; order Enoplida; family Thoracostomopsidae; genus Trileptium; species Trileptium ribeirensis. Next base: position 26,780 of record JASANE010026407.1, read on the forward strand.
AGGATGGCAGCCTGGAATTTTTGACGTTTGCGGTTCCGCCGGGCACGAAACGTGTGCCCCTGAATGATGCCTTCTTCTCAAAATTTCGGACTTTACTTAGTTTAATTTATCTTGGTAATTTTTTTCTGTCCTCTAGTGAAGCACAAGTTAATGCAAAAATAGATAATATGTTTTTGTTAAATTTTAGTTCAAAGCTAATATTTGATAAGAACTGTAAAAATTTGTGTTTTGTTAATAATCAGGTGTCCAAGTGACATGTAGCCGAGTATATATGTGGCGAAACAAAAACTACTGAAAACGTGCAAAGGTGCCGACAGGGGCTGAACACCTATGTCTTAATTGGTAGGTCTGCACGGAACGCCAGACCACTAGGGCACGTTTTAATAAACGTGTCACCGGTTGTTTAAATGACATATAATTTCGAATTAAGACAAAATTTTATAAATAACGAGAAGGTGAAGTTAGAACTAAATACTTCAAACTCATGTTTCTTTTATCACGTTACTTGATTTTTTAAAATATTTCAACTTTATATCTATACGATCGGCCAAATACTTAACGAAACTTTATGTGAGGTAACATTTGTTATTGCCTAGGGTAAACCCAACGTTAATTATGCTTGTTGTTAGTCAATGATTTAAAACATAAAATCATAGATTTGTCAAGCATTCAAGACATACATTTATTGGGATGACTGGGAATTTGCAAGTGACAAGTATTTTTTGAGACAGTGATCCTCACGATTTACCTATGCGACAATAACGCAAAACCTAAACACTTTGGCGGCTGTCAAATAAACACATCAGTTGTGGGCGAGTACCTAATAGCATTGATACCTTAAGTGGGTCATTGGTGGGTGACTGTTTCTCGGCGGGTCATTGGTGGGTCTGTAAAGCCTTATGACCCTGTGGGACCAGATCTCTAGGGGTCACCGTGGGTCGTAGGTCAGTGCTAGGTCGCCCATGTCCATTCTTGTATGTATCGTGTTTTGAAAATTCAGCGTATCTGTATAATAAGTGCAGAAAAGTTTACCTGCGATTCACGTTCTTCTCCGTGTTTTGAAACTTAATAAAATTTTAAGTTAAACTGTTACTTAGTGAATTAATTTGTATCTGGGTTTAACTGCTGAACAAATAGTTGCCGTCGCGATGGATCGAAATCAAATCGCCTGCTTCTAGCTATGTTTCCAACTAATAGCTAAATTAAACATTCAGTTGCTCCAATTCAAGATTATCATAAAGCGATAACAACACACGTACAGACGTAGATTGAGCAAAGAAATGAGTTACCGTTGTGTTTAAGATTGTATAACGCTTAATGCGACTGTAATGCAACTACGTTCGTTTACGGAGTGAGTAAATTGGTATTTTCATACTTAGAATACGCTAACGATCAGGCTGATCATATATATATATTTGTTCATATCCGTATTGATCTTTTAGCAGCGTGATTTGAATTTTCCTATTGTTAATTTATATTGTATACATATTGTTAATGTTGCATCCTGCAGACTATGTAACATGGATCAATTGTTTTCTTGACAATATTGTCGAGGAGTATAATTTGGGTTCAAATAGCGAATATGTTTTTCTTTTCTGCTATTTTTGATGCTCGTCGCAAGCACCATTAGCGTCAGTTAGTGTTTTTAGCACAGCACACTGTTGGTTTAATCAAAATTCATATGAAACAATGGCGCCTATTGTGTTTCAGAGTTTGACTTAATGGAAGGTGATGATTATTTAACCAGCTCAGAGATTATCGATTTGTTACGTTGTGATTGCTGTGTAATGGAGGTGAGGATCGGCTTAATTTATCCGCCCGGCCAGTTGGAAAACATAAGGTTATAGAGCTTTTTACAAAATCATTTGATCTTTTCTTTTACTTGGGGTAAGACTTTTTCGGCCTGACTTGAACTGTTTGTAGTAAGATTTCGGCCTGCCCGGTCCACCAGCTAGGCTAAACCGGACCTCGCGGGACCGGAGGCGAAATTCATCCATCCACTGTGTAGATACTCATAGGATGGTCGTTGCAATAAACTAAAGCTTAATAGGCACGATTTGCGATAAAATGCGTGCCCAAGGTAATAAATGAGTCATTTTAATGGTGGCGTAAAAATTAATGGCTGGCGTAGGATCTTGATTACACAGTGAGACAACGGAACATGGTCCTGTACCGCTGCGAATCAGCTAGATGCAGTGTTGAAACCATGCGTTAGTGGCATAAATTTTTACCTAACACGAATCTCAATGAAGCGGTGGGTGCTTTGTTCGTTCTATAAAACCTCCTTTGTTGAGTATGCTCCGAGATTTCTTCTCAGGGCCCACAGATATACAAAACTGCTGTCGCAATGCATAAGTATTACGGCAATATAACATAAATTTACTTTCCAATTTTTGGAAATTTTTTTGGCTGTGGAAAAAATTTGGCTGTCAAAGCATCGTTCTTGCCATGTGCTCGACACGCTCTTGTCCAACCAGTTACTAAAACATTTAAAATGACGGAAGGCTTATGGCCTGAATAGGTTGTCTGGACTAGCTACTTCCATCTAGAAAAGCAATAACAGTGTTTAACGCATATGAAATAGCGGATGACAACACATAATCTTACGCATATGTAACCCAAGGTTTTAACTTTAGCTCTATAATTAATTAATGGGACGACGAGTTTTGCAAAGAATACAGCTGCTTATAGCATGTGTACAGTATGATACTAAATACACTGGTTAAAAATGCAATCACCGTAAGTTGTTGGTACAATAAATATAAGGAGATTTCAGCCTGAAGGAGCGATTAACATCCCTGTTTTTTTCGTATCACGGGAATGACTGACGTTATCACACTGCTGCCTGCAGCTAACGCATATGCGTCCATAAAGGGTTGTTGCGTTACCCTTTAACGGTGGGCCCCCTAAGCCATATTTTAGCCCCAGGGGCCCCGCATACGCACTACCCCATATAACTTAAATACAGACGCTAACGATGGCATACAGGGTCAGTTTAGCCTAAACACATTGTTTTTTTATTCCTAGTCCCGAACAGGTGGATACTTATGCTGAATGTTGATACCTGGAAACGAGTAATCTTAAACGCACAGCATAGCAAAAATGTAGCCAAATATAGTGCAGTGTCAGTTCTTACCTTATATTACAGTTGCAATAACATTTCAAGGGTTACATAGTATAATGCATGTAAACATTATAAACACTAGCTATGTGAAAAGTTTTGTTAATTTTTGTTAAAACATTAAAATTTAGGTTTCTGACTTCGAAACTTTTCATGGTGGTGTGTAAAACCTATCACACATTATGATCTCCGTACGTTCCCTTGCATATGACTTAATATAGCATATGGGCTTGTCAACCATTGTGTTCAAAAAAGAACAGGGTTAAAACATACATGATGACCCTCCGAGGTCTCATAGAGGGAGTGTAGCCGGGGACGTTGAAGTGGAGGTCGTCACAGGGGAGCAGAGGTCCTCGAGGCGAGTCCCTCCACGGGCGAGTGGTGAACTAAACGTACGACTCCCCCTCTGGGCGACCCAATTTTGCCGGTATTACCCCCTTTGTATTCAATTTTCACTCTATTTGTACCAAATTTTGCTAAAATTTTCTGGTCAGGCTCGGCGTGGGGGGGGGGCGTTGGATAGACATACAGAGTTTGAATGTTGCTACTATGCCAATTAGGCAGTAACATTGATACGACATGTTTTCTGTTCAGCAAGTTCAAAAGTATCATAGTATATTTCATGGACGCAGAAAAATCGTTTATTATTTTCTCCAATTTGAGCTTGTTTTAACATCAATAAAGACCGTACTAGCCGAATTTATAAAGCGTTTTATTAATTAAGTTTTGGCATTTAATCAATTGAATTTAACTTTGATAATTCATTATGCGGGAATCCATTGCGCGAAGCACGCGGTAAATCACCTTTGAAGCGTCTCAAGCAAAAGTCTAAATCCTCTGATTTCGAGCAAAGGACTCTATGGTTCAATCTCCCTACAAAATTTTAATAGTATGTTCAAGCCAACACCAAGGGACGGATAATAAATGTTATGAAAGAAAAAATTTACAAGTGTACCAGTAGTCGATCCTTTTGAAATATAATAATTGCGGGGGCCGACCTCTAAAGCAGACTTGTTGGCCACCTCTAGGCAACTTTCATTCCATTTGAGGCCAGAATGGCGAAATTATAGTCTCTGCCTTAATACTGATTCACTGTGCTCAATGGAAATATGTGTATTTCAACAGATCGAAAAGAAAATTTTACCCACACACCTATTAAGTGTCATTTTAAACTAAGTTCGTGTTCATCAAAAATTTTTTAAGACTTAGCTCATGTGAGAGGGCTGCCGCCTGACCGACCCTACCTCTCGCCCTGCTTAAATTTGCCCTTGACACCGGCTACCTAATTAGCGATTATGGCATATAAATTCAGCACTTGTCGATTCAGATCAAGATAAACAATAAAATTTATCTTTTTATCTTTTCCTTAGCGCTATATTAATCATATATTGTTTTTATACGCTATCAGCAACATTTTTTGCTGAAACAATACAAAAGAGCAAAAAAGGTGCCCACGAGACATTACTACTAACATCTGTAATAGTGGAACCGCGCTGTAACCACTACGCCGCGATCTCATGAAGGTGTCCTGAATTGCATTGCTGATCGCTTTAGCAACTATGCGTGTTTTCCGAAATAGTTTTAAGATGTTGCAGATATCCTAAACGTAATGCCTTTGAGCGAACATGCCGTAGTTAACATCCTCAAACCACATCAACGTGACAATAACAATAACAGAGAAAGTCTGATTTCGGATTTTCGCGGGTTATTAACGGCAGCAAAACCGTTGGAATTCTAAAAAGGCAATTTCGATGACAATATTTGTACGCTATTCCTATTCCAGTACTTTTTTAATCTGTTAAACTACCGAAAACATTACAATGATCACTGTAGCAGATGTTTACTCAAACGTGGCACAGCAACGAACGAATAATTAGCAATAGCTACTATTTCTAAAACTAACCACCATAAAACTGTGTTGCGATTCATCCAACGTTCTCTGCCAAAGCATTTAGACGTTTCGTCAGATAAATTAACTCAAAGATTTCTCTTTAAATTATTAAAAATTTAAGAATAAATAGCTGTATCCTCAGAGGTAGCGGGTATCATCTATTTATTGCTTTTTGCATCTTCAGGACATAAAATCAAGACATTATTCCATAATTATGCAATGTTTTTATGAAATGGCAAAACATAGTTGAATTATCGAGATATAGTTTTAATTTCTCATGTTCCGCTATGTATATAGAACAGTTTATAGGCGGGGTCAGGTATAAATGCAACTAAATACAGTGATTAAAGTAGAATTATCACTTTAATTCTAAATTGCTCAGTTGTTGATATATATTTTTAATTTACACTTTCAACTTCCCATCTTACCTATCGCGACAAATGCACCGAGATTTCCAACTTAAAGTGATACATATTAACGACCTCAAGCACAGCGACAAACTTTAAACAATCTCTGCAGTGGAAATAATACGCTTCAGCTAACTTTTCCAACGGTTTCGTAATGCATTCATAAATAGGACCGTAAAAGTTATTCAATTGCAACTAAGTGCCACATACCCAAGACCCAGTTATCATAAACCACACTATGATAAATGTATGCACATTAATAAGCATTTCCTGCAATGATAGGTGTTGGTAATTTCTCAGCAGCGAGCACAAATCCATCCTGTTTCAGTCTGCGGCAGCAAATGGCAGCATTGAACCTTTTAGCGACGTTTTATGGCTAATAATTTTTCTGTTTTCTCTCTATTTCCGGAAATTATGGCCTCTGTTTATCTTCCTTTGCCCCAATGTTTCGATTTATATTTGTATCCGTTTACCTTGTGCCTTTTCGCTATGTGGCGCTAGAATAATAGTATTTTTTGCATTAGCTCTGTCAAATGTGTGAAAGTGCTATTTTGTGTAAGTTTGCTTGCTGTAATTGAAAAATTATAAGCGCACAGTTCAATATGTTTCTGGTCACTATACTTAAAGTCATTTCAAAGGTTTTGCAATGGCATTAAGGCTCTGACAAACTGCACGTCAAAGTCTAAGTCTTCCATGATCATTCGTATTAATATGCACGGGTGATGTGCTGCAGAAATGAAGTCGTTTATATTATTCAATATCTATGTTAATGCATGTAGCATTTTTATGAATTAAGCTATTTAAATAAAAATTAGCCTATCGCATAATTGATTATAGCGTGTTGTAGTAACTATTACACGCGTGGCTATGATTTTCCGGTGGTGACAATAATTCATGACTAGCTAGCGGCCCAATATTTGGCGGGCATTGTTAAAAAGTTATTTAGAACAGAAAGTTGCAAAATTTGACAGTACATTGCTGCAATCGAAAATTTTTCGGCTTAGCGCATTTCAGTAATTTTTATACCACTCATGCGCAAATACATCAGTAAAGTAGCAAAACGAAATCCAGTGTCTAATTTTTCAAGAGGCAAAACGATCCACAAAAGATGTGCAACGAAGGTGCGAGATTTTGAATGTATTTCCGCATCAACTTAAGATTTTCGTTTACAAAAAGTGCGGCGGCGGATAATTCGCCAATCACTCCACCAATTGGAAACGTCTTGGATATTTGCCGAAAAGTCTGTCTTTCTATTATATACATTAAATGCGCAACTTTTACTTCTTGGATGCTGTAGTATCTAATATATTTAACAGAGATAACTATCAGGTACCACTTTTTTCATACCGTAAATTAAATTATATATATATATATATTACTTCACTGTCAATTTATATGTTCTACTCAGCTTTTGTTCTCGGGAAATCACTTTAGAGTCAAATGAATCTTTGTTTGCGGTACGATTATCTTTTTAGAAATTATTCGTCAAACTTTTGCACTATGGTTTACATGCTTTTAGGTTACTAGCATGTTTGTTGCAATTGTACTCAATCAGTCTAACCTATAATCTCACTCAGGCTGTTCGACGCCAATGATTTCCCAACAGACAAAATGACATCAAAAGCGTCATAAACGGCATAGGCTCTAGACTTGCAAAAATTTGTTTTTCTCAATTCATTCTATTTTACCTTTTTATTATGTATATTTTATGTCTGTCTACTGTGTCGGGTTAAAGCAGCAGACAGTGTAGATTTATGTAAATTATGCGAAAATACGTCGTTTGGCTAAAGTAAAACTTTAAAAACCAAGTTTTCTTACAGTACATTGAATAAAATTCGTTAAAAATATGTCCACATAAGAAATGTTGAAAGACAGTTTTATGAAATTACGACCAAACCCTTGCAAATTCGGAACGATACATATATCCAACATTTGTGTTAAAACGTAATTATAATTTTCAATATATATCGATTTTATCGCCGAAATATTTGTCATATCGGAAATTTTTTGAAAGTTTATCCAGAAATGTTTTTGGTATATACAGTTTATAACCAACCTCAGGTAATTTTAGTGTGCTCTCTCCAGGAATTATCATATGTTATAAGGTTGATATTTTAACTTATTCATATTATATATATTTAGCTCACCTTAGTACATAAAAATTTGAAAAATACACAATGTTAATATTATATATATTATATTCATTTCTATACATATATATTTTCTTTAATATTTATAATATATTGAATATTTATATTATATATAATTTTATATATATATTACAATAGGTTATACATTTTTACGTTATACATATTTTATATTATATATATACCATATGTATTATTGTATTATTGCCCATTCTTATTCTATATTTGTTTTTACTCATCGTTAGCGCCTATAAATTTTAAAAATATGCAGCGTTTAAGTCTAATTATTGTCTGCAATTTGGCGTTATCGTCTTAATGTTTTTACATCCTAAATATAACTCATGATCTATTCAAACTTAGTTTACCTGTGCATTTCTTCGAAGCTATAATCGGCTTTCAAGGCTTGAACAGTTGAACAACCTCTGTCTGACGGCCATTACATGATATAGAAAAGCATAATGCTGGTTTTCCGGGTTCAATATTGAGGCTTTTATAAGAACCGATACTTAGGCTAAAGCGGAATCGACAGCTACTCGAATTTAATTATGTCCTTTAAACTTAACTACGCAGTGTAAATAAAGAAGATTTTTAATGTACATGTAAGACTACTGCTGAAGCATATAAATATATTTCACACAACCAGGCCCGTAATCAACGGTGGGGGGCCGGGGGCGGGGGGGGCCCCGGGGCCCCCCCCCTCGCGCGGTTGCTGCCCCCCCCCTGAACACAGTGTAGTTAAAGATATTTTTCATTTATAATAGAATATTATATATATACTGACTCCAGTAGTAATAGTGCAACACAACTATCGTTTTTTACCCATTTTTGTATATATAATGACGATTGAGAGTATGTAGTCGTATTACTCGTTTGCTCACCCCGTACCGGCGATTGATGGCTCAGGATCGACTTAGTGGACTAGTGTTATTAGCTTTCGAAAGAGAAGCTTTGCGGAACATTACTGCAGATGATTTTTTTAAAAAGTTCAAACAATCCAGTCGGAAAATGTTGATTGTTTAGAATGTGGAGAACGTTATTCTTGCTTTCAAATGACGAAATACCGACATTGTCATAATGTAACACATATATACATGTAAGAAAATTAAATATGTAAATTAAACACCATATTTCTTAGCCTATTTTGAATCATTATGCGCAAATACTATTGGCCCCCCTGGATTTGGAGTGGCCCCCCTCGACTGGAAGGCTGGGTACGGGCCCGCACACAACGACCCTGACACTCTGCATAAAATAAGAATAATATTTTCTACTATGCAAGAAATAAAGACCGCTTGAAAGTTTAAAGATATTCAATATATGCCACAGTACTTGTTGCGGAGATACTACAGCAAATCTAGGAAACTAAAC
>JASANE010026408.1:0-54175 GCA_030248225.1 Trileptium ribeirensis
AGTATGAACATAAATGGAGATAGTTGTCTAATTTCAACATAATACGACTAGTCAAAAATTTTTCGCTGCGCTTATTTCATTCGCAACACTGACGGGTTCTGAAGATCGATTTGAAATTGTCATTTCCAACCAGATGACAACCTTAGGCTATATTAGGTTGCAATATAGAACCATTTCGAACTATTTTTTGAGTAACAGCTTATACTATGCTACTCGTTACACGAACCTGGAATAATTTGAATCCAGGTAAAATGCTTTGCCAGAAGCCTTCATATAACCCTGACCGGAAACTGTGTTTTGAAATATATTTCCCCTTTACTCTGTTTAGAGAACATGTTGTCTTACAATAACATGTTACAACAGTATGAGACAACAGGTGTTGACATTTTCGCTGAACCTGTATTGTTCTGCAATATGTGACATTGCTAAAGCCAAATATTTTGACTTTTCTTATGGAGCAATAAATCACGACTGGGTATAGTTACTTGGTAATATGACTTACCATCGATGCCGCTTTTAGTTTGAGATTTTTTCGTACAGACTACTGTTTTCGTCCGCAGCTTTCGGTTTTCTGTATGATATTGAAAAAGGATTTCCCGGCTGTTTCTGCGGCAAGTTTAATTATATTCTGGATGGGCATGGTTTCTATTTTTGATATAATAATGCATAAACTTTCAGTGGTGGTGTAATCCTTTATCGAAGCCTACCCAGCACAAGCAACCTTCACTGAGAAATGTCCGTTCTTATAGTGTAAAGTATCGCAGTCGTACTGAAAATGAATAGCCTTTTGTAACTATTTAGGTCTTTGCAAACCACCTTCCGACCTGGACAGTAGCCAGCGAATGCGTTCATATATTGCTGATCTAGATCCGGAAGAAGATCAAGAACGTCTATTTCAAATGCTGACTGAAGACGATGACGAGCAGCAGCGATGGGCGGCGTATACATTTCCGGCGCTGGACACGGCTGGATTTGTGTACAAGCATAAGAGTGAGCGCTAAACTAACCAAACTAAGCAATTATCGATACGGTCGAGCGTTCGAGTGGAGTTTCCACCGAGGGCGCTACGGGGAAATCGTGAAAATTTCTTTTTGTCTGTAACTGTCATTCATAATTCATCTTCAGGTAGATTGATTTCGAAAAAATTTTATTCGATAGCAAAAGTGTTGGAGTTAAGTCCTTTAGTTGAACACGAACAGTTTATACCAACATAAAACAATTATTGAAGCGGTGGGAGCAGAGTTTCCACTGAGGGCGTTAGGGAGGGGAAAGCGTGGAAATTTCTTTTTTGTTTTGTTGTCATTCATAATTCATCTTCGGGTGGATGGATTTCGATAAACTTCTTGTTCTATAGTAAAATTTGCGACGACATGCCCTTTAGTTGAACGCGAGCAACTCCGACACTATCTTCTTTGTCTAAATGGCAAAACAGGTTTTAAGATTTCTTTGCCAAATCTGGCCATACGGACACCAGTGTCTCGCAGCCCATATCTGGCGACGCAAATTTCATATTAGAAAACACAAACCACCATACAGGACAGCTCATCGATATCTACAATTTTGCTACAGTTTCCTTTTGTGGCACCACTCTCCTTGCCGCCACGGGCCTGAATATAATTGATCGAACCTTTGCCAGAAAAAGCGATTTTTCAAATTTCGCATCTTATTACGTGTTTTAATTACGAGTGTCTACTACTATATCAAGCACGCTGGATACGATGGTATTGCTACTTAGAGGACACCTGGACTACATTATACCTTTTCAAGGGGTCCAAGGGTTTTTACGGTCGACGTACCCGATTTCCAAAGTGTAGGGTCTTTTGATTTGTTAGGTTATGTATTGCATGCAGGGTATCAATAATGGTTTGTACATAGGTTTTCTGAACGCTAAATACAATAATTTGATTATCGTGAGTTCAGCATGTAGGTTTTTATTGCCTTTTCATAGGTTTCAGTGTGTTTAGAGTCGACGAACCCAATTTGCAGAATAAGTCTGTCTTCAGTTGTATGGTTACGTATTGCGTATATGGTATAAGAATGGTGTATATATTTTTCGACACGCTAAATAGGATGGTTCATTTATCTAGACACCAGTACGTTCATTTCATGCGTAGTCAGATTCGGGTCAATGAACCTAATTTTCACAATATAGTATACAATATCTTCAATAGTTTGGGTATGTACGGTTTTTCGGTAGGCTGACTACGATAGTTTGGTTATCTAGAGTCCAAAAGTTTATTTTATGACTTCAGAGGTTTTCATTGGGTTTAGGATGCACCCGATTTCCAGAATATAGCATATCTTCAGTAGTTTGATACATGACATCACGAATAGTCTATAAAGAAGTTTTCTGTGTACTAAAGGTTTTCAGTTCGTTCCTGGGGAATCTGAAAGTACATGCGGCAATAAACTGGGTAACTACAAACAAACGCGAAATATGCGTTATTTAAAAACACTGACTCAAATTTTTGACGTCTTGTTTAGTAAGAAAATTTTTGTGATTTTTAGTATAGCAGTAATAGTAGTAAATTTTATCGAGTTTAGCTAAGATGAAAAGAAATTCAAGTATTTCTATCTCGTGAAGAAAGTTTCTTTACTTTTTGTACCGTAGAAAAGTACCCTAGCCACATGGACCTCATGAACTGGGGGAGGCCAAAATTTACCACGGGGCATGAACTGAGGACCTTGTGATTTGGAAATGGCTGGAGCCCCTCTCTGTATTTGGAGAAGTCCGAATATAATGCAATATCCATATGAGTAGACAATATAATATATATAATGTGTTTTCTTTCAGTAAGTTTAACAACAGATCATAGGTGTCTGTGGTCCGTTGGATTACGGGGTAGATGGTCTCGGTGTGGGGTGCACGGCGGGGTCAGGGTAGCTCTGATAGGTAACCAAAAATTTTCTTCAGTCTCCCCAATTTTTCCTTAAAATATTTGTAATTTCGCATATAACTGCTAGGATTTTCGAGCGCGTTGCATGTTCTGGATGGGAGGTGTGGAGTCTCACGGAAGTGCCAAATATAGTTCAGAGGGTACGATCCATAGGGTTTAATCCCTGTTCTTCCTAATGGCATTTGTGAAATAAATTCAAATAACCCGATTTTTAAAAGCCTAAACTTTTCCCGGTAAACATTACTTATATTACATTGGCGTTTTCACATGACTAAAATAGTATCTAAAGGTTGTGTGCTGGCGGCAGCCATAACCTAGGAAACCAAAGACACGTCAGAAAAGAGGTTACAATACTCGTCAGAAATGAGTGCTATTCGTTCGAAGTTCATTTGATGTTCGTTTGATAAATTAAAAATTGTGTTTGTAATGTCTTTAAAATTTTATTGCGATTTTTTAAGTTTGTTTGATAGTTGTTCGAAAAGCGTTCGAGTGCTGTTCGAGAATAAATAATTTTAGTCATTCGTAATTGCATTTTAATTCGTTCCACATACATTTGCAAAGTGGATATCCTGTTTACATAATGTACTGAAAATGTGTATTGTAACAGGTCGTGCATCGTTTTACTCAGGGATTTGTCATGAATAATCAAAATAAAAGAGTAGTATATAAAGTTTTTTAACGTTTTTCTGGACGACTATTTTTGATATATCAAGAGTCGTCCTGACCTGGCAGAACCGCCGAAATCATGGGAAAGGCCGCCACTATTGCTCTCTGTGGAGGGGCTTGATGGCATATTGTATATATTAGTAAACCGCAAAGCGATGCGTAACATAGAGAATTTTGCATAGTGGTCTTCTTCAATTAACTACAGTGAGATCATGTCAAGTCATGTGAGACCCTCAGCGTACCATATCAAGTTTCCCCCTCGAATAATTGTATAAAGTTTTGTCTCTTTAAGGCTAACTCTAAGCCTGCGCTCAACTGAAACTTTAAAATTTTGCCATGTAGTACTCATGTAAAGCCCTCTCCCCTCTCTGTTATACTACATACAGAAGGGGAACTTGATATAATCCATAAAATGTTGCGAAACCCCAAATGGTAAAAATGAGACCAATTCGCGTCTTATTTTTTGAGAATATGGGCACAAATGCATAAAAACAGCGCAAACAAAAAACAATGTGCATTAGATTTCATTACGTGTTGAATTAAAAAATCGCAAAACAAAAATCTATCAATATAGTGAAAACAGTATGAGTGACACTAGCAGACGAAAATAATATAATTGCACGCTATTTTAAGGAGATTCATTATGCTCAATGCGTTTTAATAAAAATATAAAATTAGCCAATGTCAGACCTAATGAGTTACTTGCTAGTCAAACTTATATACGCACTGTGGAGACTATCCTAGCGTTTTGATCTTTTATCACATGTTATTTATGAGTTAATCTGTACCGTTTAACGATCTGCTGATTGTTTTGTCATCCTTGCGCAACACCAACTTGCAATACAACTCTCATTAATAGGGTTCTGCGAATGTTACACACATGCGGTCGAACGTAAGACTAGACTATCGTGAAAAAGGCCCTCATCGGATTACTTTTGATTCCTTCCTGACATATTTAAACAAATGTGTGTTATTGCAAAGCTTGGGGGAAATCGTGGAAATTTCTTTTGTCTGTTTATATTGTTCATCGGGTTCAAAATGGCAAAACACTGCTTTTCATTTGTCAAATCTGGCCATATGGGCACCAGTCTTTCGCAGCCAATATGTCGCGATAAAAGGCTTCGAGCCGAGAAATAAGACTAGAATCAGTTCATCGAGATATACAACCTTGCTGACTACGACTTTTCCTGGGTCCATTCCCTAGCCCTCTGCGGGCCCGAACATGGTTCGTCGACCCTTTGCCAGAAATAACGATTTTTCGTACATAGCCGTGTTATTGCTTGTATTAACCTTATAATAATACCTATTTGGCTATCAAGCATGCTGGATACGATGGTATTGCTATCTAGTGCCCAACTTAACTACATTATTATACCTTTTCATGGGGTTCTAAGGTCGACGAACCAATTTCCTAAATGTAGTATGTTTTCGTCTGTCTGATTATGTATTTCTTAAGGCTGAATACAATATATAATTAGCTTATCTTGGATACAACATGCATATTTTAAACATTTTCATGGGGTTCCAGTGGGTTTAGGGTCAATGAACCCGATTTTTAGAATATGATCTATCTTCTGTCATTTGATTACGTATTGCGTACAGGTCATCAAGAATTGCCTATATAAGTTTTCCCGTATGCTGAATATAATGGTTCAGTTATCGAGAGTCCAGCAAGAGTGTCTTATGCCTTTTCAGACATTTTCAACGAACCCAATTTCCAGAAAATGGTATGTCTTCAGCAGTTCGGCACATGACATCAAAAATAGTTTATATAGCGGTTTTTCGGCATGCTGAATACAATACTGATTTGTTTATCAAGAGTCCAGCATGCATATTAATTTCATGTGTTTTTATGGGTTTCAATATGTTTAGGTTAGGGTCAGTGAACCGAATTTCCAGAATATAGTCTGCGTTCAGTGGTTTGTTACGTATTGCGTACAGGTCATCAAGAATTGTCTATATAGTTTTGTCTGTTGGCTGAATACGGTGATTCGGTTATCGAGAGACCAGCAAAAATACTGATGCGTTGTCTTAGTTTCGATGATTTTAGGGTCGATGAGGTTTTTAGCATAATTTTCAACGGGTTCATTGTTCAAGAGGTCTTAAGGTAGTATATACATCAAACACAACCTGACGATTAAATTAAATGACAACTTAAAAATGAAACTATGCACGCTCCGTTTCACGCTCGCTTGCGAGTTACTAGTTAAATATAAAAGTATATTTAGGAATTTTGGCTGTATTGGTTCAGTTATTTACATAATTATTATTTCAGAAAAAGTAAATGCCGTAGAAGATGAACTGCTGGAGAAACTTTATAACAATGTCAATTGTACTGTTGTTTTTTTGACTGGATGTTCTTCATTGGATACATGTCACCGAAAATGTTCGGTAAGTCGTGTTTGCTCACTTGGCTGCTTGCTTCTTGGCATTACTAACTAATTGTGCAGGGTGAACCGATTTTGTTTTCGTCAGAGGGTAAAATCGGTATTGCTTCCCTGTCCCTCCGTCGAACTTCTCTATAAAAAAGGCATCGGCGTTATTTTACTATAAAACAAATCCAACTAGAGAAAAAATCGAAAGTTCAGATAGAAATAATTTTGCTTCCGTGAGGAGTATTAAAACGGAGTAAGTAAGTCGTGTTTGCTCACTTGGCTGCTTGCTTCTTGGCATTACTAACTAATTGTGCAGGGTGAACCGATTTTGTTTTCGTCAGAGGGTAAAATCGGTATTGCTTCCCTGTCCCTCCGTCGAACTTCTCTATAAAAAAGGCATCGGCATTATTTTACTATAAAACAAATCCAACTAGAGAAAAAATCGAAAGTTCATATAGAAATAATTTTGCTTCCGTGAAGAGTATTAAAACGGATTAAAAACCCTCAATTTGACCTCTGACCCCAGAACAGACCTCAAATCAAGGACGCTCGGGGATGTACAAATAGACTATGCCGCTTCAATTGAGCCTGATATAATGAAAATCGGTTAAGCCGTTCCCGAGTTATGGGCGATCACACACAGACAGAATTTAAAAGCTTATAGATATAGTTTTGTAAAAAGTGTTTTACTTAATTAGTAATTAGCTGATTATTTAAGCGTGTTAGTTTATTTTTAGCACTTTCAAACAAAATTTATTTTTCAATGAATAGTGTAAAAATTATTATTTTGGTGCGTCACCGTGCTGGTTACGAATCTGGTGTTGATTGTAATTTGAAGATATTAAAAACCTGCTAATTACAGTTTTTTAATTAACTAATTAATTATTAATTAGCTAACTTTAAAAAATATCAAAGCGCTCAGAGATGAAAACTTGCACAGTGAGGTTTTCTATGTCGCTGATCACGAATATGACATTTATGAAGCCCTAATATCAGGCCGTATATACCAATTATTAGTTAATTAATTATGTAATTACTTAATTTATGCGAATTTTAAAATCACCCCAAAATTTCTGATTTTTTGCGCTCGGATTTTTGTGATTATTAAAGCTGAAATTTGTTACGGTACGCTTTTTAGTCGATTGACATTCGGCGTAAAACTGTTCGCGAATACAGCGCTCGCGACTGAAATCTAACTATTTTGTGTTCGCGAAAATTTAAGTATAATTACCCAGATTGTTGAGAACGAAAATTTGTCGATTTGACTGTGACGTCACTTTTCCGTTAAATTTGTTGGCGAACACTGAATAATCCAAATTTAAACGATAATGCATAAGGTAACTGAATTTCTGCAAATTGAAATCGCTGAAATTCTGTTCGAACACAATTTGTAATTTTTGGAACTTGAATCTGATTTTGCCAATTTTCGGTTAGCGAAAAACCGAATGAAATTTAGCCTGTTTTCCGTAACAAGGGTTTACGATTCGATGATGACAAATTAGGATGGTTGGCGGGGTCACCTTAAGTTTACTCACGCTTGACTTCTGCATTCGCTGAATATGTTTTGAATGCATGAGCCAAACCTCCGTCATGGTTCGTAATCAGGCAGCTATTCATTTTGGGGGGCATGAAGATATTGGCTGGCCAACTGGTGTCTCGTTGTAAAATTAAAATGGAAAACGCTCAAAATTTATTTTTAACTAGAAAGCGGAGCTGGAACAACAATATTCAGTCGGAACCGGGATTGAAACCGAGACCAGGACTTATCAAAAAGGTAAAATGCGGTGAAGTATTAACGAGCCTCATGTTTGTTGTCGGTTAACTATGGGTATGTAGGATCATTTAACCGGTTAAAGACGTGGGTTTTGTTTTAAAAATACCATGGGTGTGTCGTTACTCTTCTGAGGTGCTGCATGGGGCTACATATGCCAATTTAGACGGCTAAATTTTGACATATTTTCAATAATTAGTTGTACGATGAGGGCTATATTGATTGTATAGAATTTCGGGGTAGCTGGATACGATGAATGCAGTTGTACTTGCGCGGAAAGCAGCCTTCAAAGTTTTTTTAATTATAATTTTATGAAAGTATATTTACAACTTTCAGTGTTTCCACCAAGCGTTGTTTTGTTAATATGTCGTTAAGACGACCAATTCCTGCATGATTAGAGGAAATAATCATAATAGATGTACCCTCTAATTTATTAACATGCGCCACGTAACCAAAAAAGGAAATGTTTCAAAATTTCTCAACACATGGGCCTAGCATCCTTCTGTCTCTCAAAAAAGTTCGGGCTAAAACGCGTAGTACACTAGTTCGGGCTAAAACGCTGTAGCGTTATGGTGTGTACAGTGGAATTAACTGAACTAGTAAACATAATAAATTGTAAAAAGTGAGTGGAGCAAATTGGGGTGATTTTAGAATTTGCATAAAATTATCTAATCAGCTAATAATTAACTGAATTGCATAAACGGCCATAAGTTAGAGCTTCGTAATCAGCGACATCGAAAACCCCCGTGTAAAGTTTTTTTTTCATTTAGTGCGCTTTGAAAACTTTCAAAAAATTTGCTAATTAGTAATTAACTTACTAATTAGCAATGTTTTAACATCATCGGATAGTAATAAATACTAGATTCGTAATCTGTACTGCGATATGTAGTATACGCACCAAAATAATAGGTTTACACAAACTATTCATTAAAAAATAAGCAATTTTGGTTTAAAAATGCTAACACTAGGCTAACACTAACTAATTTGTTTATTACTAATTAACAAACAAATTTTCACAAAAGCTATATCTCTTGCACCTGAAGGATATTAAGCTTTTTAAAAAATTTAATCGGCCTAGTAATTATTGAAGAGTTCGGAAACAGAAGGTGTCGATTTTTGCCCTCTGACGAAAACGTCAAGACGGAACCGGAACTGTAATCATTGCTGCAATTGGTTTATGTTAAAAGCAAAAGAAATATCGGTTCTATTGTTTCCTTTAAATAAGGCCGTAACGAAACTTTTCTAATTAGAACTATAAATTCGCAAAATTTTTCCAAATTATTGGTACTCAGAGTTGCTAGGGAATTCCTTAACATGGTGTTACGATAAGATTTCTCGAAACCTGATTGTAAGTCAAAATACCCTCTAAAATACGCCTCAGTGTATTTGGTACACTGCTGCATAAAAATGTTTCTTTGTTAATTGAAAATAGATTTTTGACTTAGTCAGTCCGGGCCACGGTTTGGATCAGACCGAAAAACCTCTTCACGTTGTATCTCTGCGGGACTTGCTAGAAATGACCGTCTCATTTTGAGCGAGCGAGTTCGACCGAGCCGCGAGTAAGTGGCCCGATCGAGATTTCGAAACTATTTAAATTAAGAGTAACTTTTATTTTTAGAACAAATTTTTGTCGGGCGAGTAGCGACAGTCATTTTTGACGGGTACCGTAGTTGTGGTCTAGTTGAGAACTCCTGTGGTATTTCATGTATTTAACATTTTGTTTTCGTTATCAGGAACACAATACCCGGCTGAGTTGCAGAGGCGTCATTTAATTTTATATTGTGTCCGGATATCATACCATGATTTGCACATCATAAAAGACTTAATTTAAATTCTGACTGGGAATAGAAGCGACGTAATAATTAAGCAAAAGATACTATTTTGGGAGAATCTTGCCGAACTAGAGAAACCAGTTGCTTTACCTTTTCAAAATTCGTCTAAGCCATCCATATTGCACGTAGTAGTAACTCGTGTTTTTAGTAGCTTGAGTTTAGGATGAAGTATTATAATAAGTAGATAGTAAATAACTGGATTTAGCTATGTAATTTGGGTTCGATATACGGGTCATTTCACGAAACAATGTCATTTTAGTCGGGGGGCTACATCGGCACTTTTTGGCCCATACCACCAGTCTTTTGTAAGGAAATTTAATGTCGCTGTGAGATGTAGTAATGGCATATCCGACGATCATAACGAGGTATGGTGGACCTCTGCACCCCAAACATAGCAGGAGCCAGAGGCCCTCAACCCGGGTTGGTCAAATGAAGCCAAAAACACATGTCCTAATATAAACGTTCGCCGTATCGCTAGCACGTGATACATATATGTGTTTTTCATTTCACTGTGATCCATTGGTATTTGCTAATTTTTCCGGAAAAACTTGGGAGTAAGCATCGACACTGAAGCTGACGTCAAGCTTCCGAAAATTTTTTTCGTGACATGTCACCAAGGTCAAATCTGGCAGCTTTCAGACGCTGGTAAATAACGTAAAAGTGCACTAGCGCAAAAAATGCTATATAACGGTAATCGCAATCAGTACAGGTGTTATTGAAAAAAAAGAATATCAGCGTCTGTCCATGTGTTATTTCATTATGAGGTCGAAGGTTATAAAATGCCAAAAATGGGGTATGCAAAATGTAGCCCCCCCGACCTGATCAAACTTAAATTTAAAAAAGCCAAATTTAGCATACAGTCTTACAATAGGCCGGATATAAACATAGTAAAGCCCCACTAGAATCGACCCATCTATTAAAAATTTTTAATGAAAATGTAGCCCCCCCCGACCTGGCGTGTAGCCCCCCCCGACCTGTAGCCCCCCCCCCCGACCGCATGTATAATACAAGTAATCGAAGGTCACAAGAATCATATTAGTATATAAGTTCATCATCATTGCACTTATGGAGCCGTGCTGTTAACTGGGCAGCTAGGAAACCCTTCTGCCTGCCCGCACATCTATTACACGCATTGTCCTTGGTATCATCACTTAAATGTAAACTGGTCATAGATCTATTGTATTTGTTTTACACCAGCTTACATCTAGAATGTATAGAAGTAGCTAAAGTTTGGCGCGTTGCATGTTGTAGGAAGCTGTAGCCCCCCCCGTCCTGAGGTGTAGCCCCCCCGTCCTGAGGTGTAGCCCCCCCCGACCTGAGGTGTAGCCCCCCGACTCAACATATCGGGGTGCCATTTTTTACAAGGCCTAAGGATCTGCCTGAAATTTTTTCTCAGACGTCCCCCGCTCATGGTTGGTTTGTGAGCATAAAATGGTATCTGTAGGTGCTGTCTCCGTTGCGCTAGAAAAACTTCTGCGACAGGCTTGTTCTAAATTGGTCGATTTTAACCCCAATAATGCCCTAGCAGCATCAATTTTAGGTCGCAAGTGCTCCAAATGGCTTGACTAGGACCATTTTGGATGGACTTGCATAAAAACAGACCATGGTTCGCGTGTCACTCCGTCAACAGTACAGAATAATGACTTATTTCGGATTAAAATTTGACCCCCAGGGGGGCCCTTTCCAACCCCTGTAGCAGGTTTCAGGTAGCTCGTTTTGCATAGAGACCTCGATATTCGAAAAATTCAGGGTTTTTTACATCGGAAGGGGTCTAGACACTGTACATTCGAAAACGTTTCATTTTGGCTTCAAAAAGTGGTGTTTCAAAAGTACATTGTTTCGTGAAATGACCCATACATAGCTTGTGTTGTAACAGTAGCATAAGGATTTATTTTCGACTGTTTGCAGTGTCCTGTAAAAGCACCGTTGCTATTTTACCACTTCCGACGGTCAAGTTCATGGCCATTATTATCGTTAAGCTGAATTAGGTCTATCCGAAGCAAATGTAGCACCTACCACTTATGGCGCTATCAGCTCTAATATGACCGTTGAAGACGCACGATTTTTAGTAAACTGTGTTAAAACGCTATGTGTATCTTGGTTTATTGGCGTTAAGGGTGATTATGTTCGGGTCCTGTAAGCAGAAATGAATGACCAGTATTTATTATTGGCACATTTATTGAACGCCATGTTCGCTTGAAGAAACTTGGTCGCCGTCAGTTGTTATAAAAGCTAGGTGACCGGCCAAGTCAGGTTTGTCGGTAACCAGAAGTCATAGCACGATAGTTGTTCAACAAATTATATAAATAGTAATAGAGCTACTGCATGGGTTGTTGTAACTAAAATGATTGAATGTATTATTTTTTCTTATATGTACTAGTTATTTTCATCAAAACTGGTGTGCCATATAAATTCCATAGTTACATAAACATCATCTGATTAGAAGCTAACCATGATTTTAATTATACTTTTGTTGCTCCCTGCAGTATCCGCGTTTTGAGTGCGCAGAGATGCTTTCATGGGAGCCACCCCGCTTGAAAAGGCTTGGCGAGAACTCCACAGGTGATGAGTTAGCTACTTTTAAACGCAATCGGAGGCATTTCATACTTCTTAATATTAAGATATACTTGACTTATTTATTCTTAGACAATGGGTGCTTCAAGTTATCGCTGGTTTCATAATGGTTGCTGTGAGTGCGTCGGTCCACGATGCTTAAACTATGGCCTTCGAACAGGAAAATGTGTCGGGTGTGCGGACGATTATGGTAATGACGAAGATTCACAGAAAAACGAACAGGAACTCAGAACGCAGCCAAAGCGGGAAGAATTTTGAACAGGCGATCCAGGAAGCGATGGAAAGTAATGATTGCGTTTGAAACTTACGGTGGAACTTGGAATTTACATTGTATGCTTTTAATGTGGAGAGGAAAACGGTGTATGTTAAAGGTGTCGAAACTAATAAGATTGGCAAGCAGGAACCGAGGATCTGTGTATTTTCAACTACGGGTTCGGACTCTGTATTTTGAACTTTAGTAAAACATTATTATAGTAAATTATTATAGTAATATTCACAGCAAATTATTATACATACAGCACTCTCCAAAAATGACTGTCGCTCGCTAGAAATAAATTTGTTTTAAAAATAGAATTTAAATAGTTTCGAAATATCGACTGAGCCACTCGCTTGAAATGCCACAATCATTTCTGGCGCGTACTGTAATTTAGTTGAGTCACAATAAATTATGATTTATGTTATCTATAGAATAGTACAAAAACAGTTCATCTTGTCTTCTCGGGACACCTTCATACACTCTGCTAGTACATATCGAACATGGGTGATATCGTACTCGAATATTATTTCTTTAAGCACAAACGTAAAACCAATTTTACATAATTAATTCGATGCACATTTGTTCAATAACGCTAAGGTAATACTGTTTGATTAAAACCACAATTTTGTTTCTTAAATATCGGATCAGGTTCTTGGTAACGATTTTGAATATTGGGGCAAGCCAAGATACGAGACATCTGGCTATAAAAAATAAAACACATTTATGGAAGCAAGCTAGAATGAAACACATCTGAGGGAGTAAGCTAAGGTAAGTCGCGTAATAAATCTTGCAAAACGAGGGGCGTCCCGCAACTTGATTTTTGGAGGAGGTGTGGGTATATGTTTCTACTGTTCCCGGGTCTTTGCAACGAGTACAACTACACGATGTTGTTAATAATAAGTTAAATTGTTGTACATAAGTTAGTTTAGCATAATTTTTAAGTTAACCTTCCTGGGGCTGAATGTGACAGCCAATATTTTAATACATAATGACGGCCAACCACATGTTAATAATAAATAAATTATTATATATACTAGCTGAATCTCCATCTAGGTTGGTTATTCAAAAACTAATAAAACAAACTAATTGTTAAACTAGTGGTTAAACAAACTAATAAAACGCATCAGCTGTGATATAAATGGTAGTCATAATCGTATTTCTGAATACGGAGCCATTCGTCTCACCGACGGCTCGAAACAAAACGAAGGCAACTTTGAGATCTATTACGGCGGCAAATGGGGCGCGGTATGCGACGACAATTGGGCCATGCAAGGCGTGACAGCGGCGTGCCATGAGCTCGACTATCCGGATGGTGCGCTATTTACGATAAGATGGTGTTTGGTCAGTGCTCTGATCTGTATCAACAATGTTAACTCTGGGGGAAATCACCCTAGGTTATCTACCATTAATATGTCTATCGTCAAACACTATTTTTGTTAAAATCAAGTTTCAGATAATTTGAGAAAAACGTGAAATTTGGTGCGGGAGAATCCGGGGAAATACGTTTGACAAATACATACGCGGGCACCCTATTTATAACAATTTTACAGCAGAACCTGTAACAACTTTCATGTTATGTATTAGCTTACATTTGATTTTTTTCGGTAATTTTATTTTCAGTATAATAAAAACTGAATAAATGAAACGTCTTTTAACTAAAGTTTAAAATTACAGTAATCGCTAAAAATGACTGTCGCCTTTCGGGCGAGCGAACATCGACTAAGCCGTGTTAAAACATGTTCCGAGAAACTAGCGGGCATCACGCGAATATCGAACGAGCTGCCAGCAAACATAGAGCAAGCAACAGTCATTTGTGGACTGTTATACGGTATACATCGCAGTACTTGTCAAAAACTACTGATGCTCGCTGAAAGCTCACTCACAATTTTTTCGAGACACGCTCCACATAAATTTGTTCCAGAAAGGATTCATTAATTTTAATATTCCCGACATCTGCAATAAGCCACTCGCTCTAAATGCGGCAATAATTTCTGGCGGGCACTGATGTATGTTCTTTCGTTAGGCTTTAGTTTGTAAAGTGCTAATTTCGATGTATACATTTGATGCAAATTTATAATGTAAACAATTTAACATTGATTAATATTAAAAAAGCTATTTTTATGTATAAATATTACAAATATGTGGGAGAATGTGCTGTATACGCCATAATTTGCATTGATCAATCGAATAAGTGCAGAATGGTTTGTTATAACCAAAAGTTTTCGACCTACCGGAAATTTACTTAGGGACCTCTAGTTCCAAGTAGTGCTCTTATTATGTCAGCTGAGTGCCATAACTTTATCCGTGCCATTGATCGATGCTTTTAATCAAATCCCATTTATATTTAGTTACCTATACAACGATAATGGCATACACATTCTGTCAGAACCACTAAATTTAGATTTTTCATTATTTGTTTAACTGAAGACATGCTTCAGGCACAGGGATACCAAATTGCACATTGCACTCACGCTGTTTAACAGTTATTGTACTTTTCTCACTGCGTTCTTGGCATATAATATTCAGGGTAGCAGAAATATTTTAATGGGGAAGATTGCGCTAAGGAAGCCTAATTTTCCTCGGCGGATTTTCATTTTTTGAAACGATTTTTGCTTCTTGTCAGTTCCAGCAGTAGTTTTAGTAGCTTGTCTTTTGTGCTAGATGAGTAGTAGTTAGAATTTGAGTGTTACCATGTAATGTAGAAACCTACACAGCTATATTGAATAGCGACTTATAAATGAGTGTAATATTATCCATGTTGCTTAAATAGCTGAGGATGTGTACCAGCTTAGTGCGCATTTAGATATTCATAATGTGCAACTACATAGAGATGCTCTACAAAATGATACCAATAACACCCATACATCTCGAGAGGATGTGGATACGTTGTTTTGTTGTGGTGTATTTAGGGTATCATGGGTCCATTCAGAAACCCGTTAGGACGCAACCCTGCAGTGTAAATCATGGAAATAACAGCATACTATGTGGAGATACATAGAGGATATTGCACTGCAACATGAGACCAGTAAAACCCATATAGCTCGAGAGGTTGCAGAGATTCTGCCGATGTCGTGTATTTTGGGTTCAGTTGGGCTCATTAAAAACCTATTTTGCCTTAAATCTGCAGCATAAATAATGACAATAGCAGCATACCATCTGCAGCTAATAGAGGATGAATTGCTGTATAAAATGAAAAATAACACCCATATATCCCGAAGTCGTTGCAGTTATATTGCCGTTTACATGCAGTCTCCGTTCCATGGGCCCATTCGTAAAGCCATTTTGACCATACGCTGCAGCGTAAATTAAGACGACAGTAGAAGCAAACCATTTATGGCTGTATAAATGATAAACTGATCAACAAAAGCGTAGCCAAAACACCCACATAGCTCGTGCGGTTGCGTAGATATTGCTGCTTTGTGTGTATCATGGTGGCCATTTTAAAACACCATTTGACCCAATTCGTACACCTTAAAACTGCGTAGCAAAGTATTACATACAGCCTTATAAATGTTTACATGCTCTACAAAATGAGTCCAATTTGTCTACACTGTATGTTGAGATATGAAGTGTGTTTTTTCGGCTCGTTGTGACCCGACTCGAGATCCTTCGACCCGCCTGATCGGTGGGAGGGAGAAGTTCGAATCTAAAGGAGGATCTTAAATAAAGAAGATATCAAGCATTCAAACCAACTATCGCCCGAATAAATCCACCCTGCCGAAACTGGGTTATGCGTGTTGCACTGAAACCCCAATAACAGACAGTGTTGCCAAATTTCAGCATTATCGGGTTAGTATGAATTCTTCGCTTAACCCGTTTCACTCAGTATTCAGTTATAATCTTCGCTTCAAATGACGTAGTTCATCTTAAAATGCATTGTCAAGCCACCGCCCTGGCACTGGCTATTTCATTGTTTGTCGTATACCAGCATAGTATGTGGAAGCTGTGTTCGGGTGCTTGCTTACAAAGTTTCTGCAGTAAGAACCGTTCTTATCGAGGTCCTTCATGAGAATATGTGCAATCACTTATTATACTTAAAAACGTCACCATCTCACTCTCTGTCTTCTTTAAATGCCCAGAAACAGAAAGTATCTAATTCAGCCTAAGTTTTGGTCGACACTCTTTTTGTAACCGGACTAACCCCACGTACTGGCGATCTTGTGTCAGCATTGTTTTTATAAATCAGTCTTCCATTTTTCTTTTATGCCTTATAATATAATCGTTATTAATTGCTGTTATATATCAGACATTTGTTTTTGTATTATTTTGCAATATTTGTATATTATACTTTGCAATGTATAACGATAGAATTATGACCTAGACATATTATGTATGAGTACACTTAAGCTGCGGCGCTTACCATCCTCTTTGTCAAAAGCAAATGCCATTCCGTTGTTCACCGAACACAATAATTACATTTTTGTATAAAAGAACAGAAATTAGACCGTTTCATACTGCATACATTATAATTTGAAAATGTTCGCGAACACATTGGTGTTAAATTACAGATCCGAAATGCATCTTTGAAATTGGACACGGGTATTGAAATCCGAGTTTTGTTCTCTAACAACGTTTTGACATGGTATCAAAAGAGGATGGTTGGCGTCGCATCTTAAGTTTACTCTTGCATTAGCCGCAAGCACTTTATTCAATATGCTAAGCTGCAGGAAATTTAATATAAAGTCGAACTTTTATAATTTTAACAGGCTTTTAAACTTAGAGCCACCAGTTTTACATATTCTGAGTTAAGTATGAAATTATAATGCGATGATGGACTCACATAGACGTTAGTAAATATTTTTTGCTCCCATGTACTTCAAATGTAGCACTGTAAATAAGATTTACTAGTGCCGGATATCATACGTACATAGTATTTCGTTGTATTAAATTTATGATTAAAAAAGTCGCACTTGATTACTTCTCATATTATGATCTGCAAAACTATATATATATTTATATGTTTGGCACAGGACTCGCCAGAAATAAGTATCACGTTTCGAACCAACAATTGTCGAACAGAAATAGAACAAAATTTATCTGCCCGAGCAAGTCACGAATAAACTTGGACAGCTCTCGAACGATTTTTAAGAAACGCGCTAATAATTTCAAAAAGATCCGCGGCATGAAATTTTTCAAACGAGCGTCGAGCTAACATCTCGCGAACAGTGCTCATTTTTAGGCATGTACTGTAGGTAGTTGCGCCCCACCCAATTTCATGAAAAAATTTTGGTTCAATTATAAACCATTGAGAGCACCGCACTCTGTTAAAATTTTAGGTTACAATAAAATAATGTTCGCAAGGTTTAGGCACGAAAACTATGTTCAATCAATTTAGCAATGGGTAATAAATGTTGAACTGATATTTTAAGCGACTTTCAATTTGCATAAATTCTAGTCTCTAATACGTATCAGCTTTGAATATGGAATACTTGGTGTTCGCGAACAAATGTAATGCAATAGATAGTTCCGTTACAAATACATCGATTTTATTAGTTATGCTCAACAATATTGACTTAATTCGTTTTCAAAAATTTGGTAATTTTACTTGAATTTTGGCGAACGCAAAATACCTATATCAATCGCAAAGCAGTGTGTTCGTCAACAGTTCTCCAGAATTGCGATTTACCAAAAACGTTACTTGATGATTTTGTGTGAAATTACACAAAATAGGAGTTGGTAGGGTCACCCGGACATTTAACTTCGAATGTGGATGTGTTGTTGACTGCTGTGCAATATATAAGCCCTGAATTTAACAAACTATACTTTTGTGCACGATTTCAGTTTCCCTTTTCCTTTAACATATTTTTATAAGAATGACTGTTTAGTATTAAGCCCCGGATTTAGAATGTTAACGACCAAACCCTGCTAATCTCATCGTGTAGTGCTGAAAAACTACAATTGTTACAACGTCGTTTCAGACTTCTCGCACAATTTTTTTAAGTTAATACTAAGTCATTTCCTATTGGGGTTCTCCTTTCGTTGAATTTTATGACCCAAATCAAAAGTTTCCAGTTACATATGTCGAAAATTGTTAAATCCCGATCTGTAATGCTGTGTTAAGCAACATATTGCACCCTCGAGTTTGGCAGCTGGTCAGCCACATTAAAACACTAAGCACGGCTGCAAAATGAGATAGTAACGTAGAAGAAACAATGCTTACACGCGACAATGATCCACACTCTGACCCAAGTAACCCTGAGGGCAATACGTTATAACGTTAAAAAACAACACCTTAAATCGGGATTCGGGGCGGCATCCCCCGACTTAGACTTAGGCCTAGTGTATGTCTCATATAAAGACATAAGCTTATGCTAAGTAGATTGAGAACGGCATGGCATGCATTACACTTTGGCCTCTCAGTATTACCTCGGCCCACACTCTGATTGCAGATAGATCCTAATCGTAGCTGTGGATAAAACCTTGAAGAGCTGTACAGTTTTTAAATTTTTAGTTTTAACTGCTACATTTAAATGATGCTAAATTATGCATATAATTACAATCCGTGTCCCATTGCCAAATGTAGACAAGCTTAATGAACGGAAGTCAAACCATTTCGTGCCTCATAAAATTCGCCTCACCCCGTTCCTAATGCACGCATCTTTACGCAGGTACGGGACGCTGTACTCCACATGAAGCTGTAGTATTATGCTTCTTTCACGTTATAATGTCCCCGCTGTTTGGAACTTTTGTCCCCTGTAGTCGTGACCCTACCGTATAGACAGTCATAGTGACACCCATACTGTTAATCAATTGCCGAGTGTGTACCACACACCCCTAGCTGCTACATTTTTTCTTGACAGTGTCGTACACACTCTTAGCTACCAATTTGGCGCGAATTAACTATAACGGACACCGTCTGTAGCTAATGCTGTTTATTAGTCAATTTACTATGTAGTTTTTCTAAATTTGTATCGAGCCCATATGAACATTGCTCAAATAATTTTGATCACTGTCAATAAAACTGCCAAAAGACACGGTGTGCCTGACACTGTCAAGAAGTGGTAATACTCGTAACTAGCTGCCTTTGCAAAAATTTATTAAAAACATGAGGGTGTCTAAGACACCCAGTTATCAACAGTGTGCCTGACACTGTGTGGTGAACACAGGTTCGAAACTTTGGGGACATTATAACGTGAACACCGCATTACGAGTAATCAGTAAAATATTTTGCCATTAAACTAACAGTTTTGGGTTCTATATAGGGTTCGCAAATTCGGCATCTGCCCTATAATTGGTGGAAATCGCTTAAAAATATATGAGGCGGGGGTTTCTAATGGGGTCACTGATAAGCCGTTCCACACCGTATTCTGGTAGCCCGACCTGTTGTATTTTCCCCGGGATTATACTCCAAACCATAACTACTGTATAGTTTTAGTTATAAAACGACCTGTCTACGTCGATATTTGTTTTATGTTTATTCTTTCGATTCTTTGCTGTTTTCGTGTACAATTATTTGGTTCCATTCAGTATTGCCATTTTGCGTTAATATGTATTGTAGACAGTGCTCTGTATATCAGTGAGTAACCGTAACTAATTTTTACCATAACCGGAACCTCGTCTTATCAGTAATGTGAAATTAAAAGTATTGATGAGATTTTTGGTTTTTGGGTATGAATAATGGGCATGTATGATTATTTTGCTAGTGAAACACGATGATTTGGTTATTTTAAAACTACGTTGGAAGGTAACAAAATTGTGAATTTTTCAATAATTAATTGTGCGTTGATGGCTAGATGGGGCTACAGCTTTTTTCATACGAATTGGATAGCTAGATACGATTAATGTTGTGGTCGTTAACAACCAACTCGGCCAGCATTAGGGCACCACAATGTAAAAATTTTCTTAAAGTTATAATTCTCTTGATGTGATTTTATAAATGTCGACTGTTACCGTGTTACCGCCTATTTTATGTTACTAGGTTACGAATAACAATATCCATGATTAGATGAAAAATCCTGCCGGAAATAACCGCAAATGTTTCAACTTGCACCACGAACCCGAAACGCGAGTTGTTTTCAAAACTTATCAGCCCCTAAGGTTGGCTCCGGTAGTTAGCGACAAAATTCGGGAGCAAAAGTGTGTAACGCTGTCATCATGACTCAGCTGAAACACACAAAATTGCAGTTGTCACAGGATTTGGCAGTTTCTCGACACTACGTATGCCTCCATCTAGCAAGTACGCCCACCTGCGAGAAGAAGCCACTAACGTGCTGAAGATTACAGCCACTGATTCTAATAATATGCTGCGGGTGTATTACATTAATGTGCCTTTAAAATGGGTTTAGGAAGCTCAGCTGCAAACCTCAAAGTAGGCAACAAACACAGACTATCTATACTTGCACAAGCCCCTGTTACCGCAACCGAGTGAATTGCTATACACTGTTGCAAGGCAGTCCAGGAAATATATACTCGAAATTCTCTTATGTTGTGGCCTGACAACCGCAATGTTTAATAATAAACATATATATGTTTTGCAGTATAGTTGTCGCAAGATAATAATAAGGGACCGTTCGGCTTAAGCTCAAATAACGGCATTGTTACAAATCCTCGACGACGGAGTACTTCAAAAGTTATAGATATGCTAATGTTTAATAGTTTACATACCGTTATTTTTTGTTTGTGCCTTGTAAACTTTAGTAGAGGTCGATATGTGTGTTGATAAATTAAGAGGCAAACAAAGGTTTATGAGCGAACACAAAGACAGAATATATTTTTTATGTTATAAAACAGATCAAAAATAGTGTTACAGATATGGTTTAGCTTGTTAGCTAATTTTGTGTGGTATAATAGTAATAATATTACAAAACATGCTACAAAGATGTCTAAAGGACATGAAACCGAAATTTCGATTGTGGAAAAAATTAGCCTGAACCGGAACCGTAATTCCGGTTTACTCCCTGATATATATTTACGTGCAATAATATATACTGGCAATATTGTTTGGCTTTCGTGTTGTCAATTATGATATGCTGTGTTTTCGCCCAACAAACTTTTAGCACGTTTCTCTATGAGTTGTGAACAACATATATGTTTAGAAAAAATCGTTTTTGTCATATTCGGTTGATATAATTCTAACATGTTAGTGCACAATTAATACCTCAAGCACTATGGATAGAAACGGAGAAAACTGACTTGTTCGCGCCCAATAATTTAGTGGAGTAAGTTTACCATTATGCGGCATTCGTTAGTGACGGCAGTCCATGGAGACATGCTATCATTGACGGACTTCAAAATTCAAGCAGATGCGTTTATCAGTGTACAGATTACAATTATAGCTTAATACCTTAAAATATAGCGTTCAAGGTATAAATAATGCATCTTTCCTTATGCTAAAACAGTTGACTAAAATACTCGAATAGAAATTATGCCCTATATAATTTAAATTAGTTTCAAAAACCTTTGTTATAATATACTCATACCTTGAAGTCGCGTTCGTAAATTATTAATGCCTTTCCAATCTTGCTATGTATAATATACTTATAATTTTTCTTTGTATGTATATTTCACAATTTTGATAGTAAAGCTGAAACTGCAGTAGAATAGCTAGAGTATTTAGTTATATATATACTCTAGCGACTAGTTCCCTACAGACATTCTGAGATACTAAATCTCCTTGTGGAGAATGTTTAAATATCATAAATTTCTCTTTCAAAAAGGAATATATAAGCATACTTGTGTCCTGCATAGCAAACTTAAGGTGACCCCGCCAACCATCCTATTCTGTCATTACCGATATCGAATCGCAAACCCTTGTTACATAAAACAGGCTTAATTTTATTCGGTTTTTCTCTAACCGAAAGTTGGCAAAGGCAGATTCAATTGCCAGAAATTAGACCTTGTGCTCGAACAGAATTTTGGCTATTTCAGTTTGCAGAAATTCTGTTCCCTAATGTATTGTCATTTACCTAATGTATTGTCATTTACCTAATGTATTGTCATTTAAATTTGGATTATACAGTGTTCGCGAATAGATTTCATGCAAAAGTGATGTCACAATCACATCGACAAATTTTCGTTCTCAAACATATGGGTAATTTTACTTCAATTTTCGCGAACACGAAATGGTTAGTTTTCAGTCGCGAGCGCTGTGTTCGCGAACAGTTTTAACACCGAATTTCAATTGACCAAAAAGCGTTCCGTAACAAATTTTATCCAAAAATACAAAACAAGATGGTTGCCTGGGTCATTTTAAGTTTACTCGCGCACTACCGTATAGACAGGGTGACACCCATACTGTAAATCAATTACCGAGGGTGTACCACACCCCTTAGCTACTACATTTTTTGACAGTGTCGTACACACCCTTGGCTACCACTTTGGCGCGAATTAACTATAACGGACATCGTCTGTAGCTAATGCGGTTTATTAGTCAGCTGTCCTGTGTAGTTTTTTTTATAAAATTACGATATTTGTATCTAGCATGTATGAACATTGCTCAAACAATTTCGAACACGGGTGAACTAAAAACGGATGGTGTCTAAGACGCACTGTTGTCAACAGTGTGCCTTACACTATGTGGTGTACATGTAATAGCGGTACGCAGCTGCATGGCGCAACTTCCTAACACCATACCCGTACTACCCCGGCTATCATAACCTCACGGGTGTACCCTATATTTAACAGTTTTGACACTTTTCTCGGTCAGACCCAAGAAGCTATGGCGCTTAGCAAGTCGCAGGTGCGCTTCACGAAGTGTGCTCGGACCCCGCCCGATTGGTTGTGCACGTGCCTAGTATTTGATATGACTACTGAGGTCCCACAAGGAGGTTGACATCGAAACCTGCTCACAGGCCATAATGTACCGATATTCCCTATCCTAATCCTACGTGGAAGTTGTTTAGGTCATTTATAATTTGAAATATGAGTTTGCGTGCGTGCCTATGCTAGTAAAAATTTTAACTCGGAACCATCGAGTTATGATGGTCAATCTGCAAATTTGGAAGTAGCCAATGTGTTCCCCACAGGGTTCCGACTGTCCCTGAAAGTTTAACGTCGGATGTTCTGAACAATGATTTATTGGCAGTAATTATTCACTATGAACAGCATGGGCTGACTAATGGGCTTCCGTATAATTAACTTATGGGGTTCTTATGCGTGGCCTATATTATCAATTTCGTTGACTCTTCTCGCGAGAATTTCGACACTCCATAATAATAACGTTAATAGCCAACCCTTAGGGCTTAGGATATTCTCACCCGCAAGCCATGGCGAGTAAGCTAGGGTCGTCCGCATTGGACGAACATATTCCGCTTTCCAATAAAGTAACGCGGGGGTTCTTATGCGTGGCCTATATTATCAATTTCGTTGACTCTTCTCGCGAGAATTTCGACACTCCATAATAATAACGTTAATAGTCAACCCTTAGGGCTTAGGATATTCTCACCCGCAAGCCATGGCGAGTAAGCTAGGGTCGTCCGCATTGGACGAACATATTCCGCTTTCCAATAAAGTAACGCGGGACACAGTCGTGACTTTCCAAGCTTTTAATACAACGTTAGGTACAGTATAGAGAGATAAGAATGAGGCAATAAGAGCGAAATATCAGTGGTAACTTGATGTTTTGAACGATAAATTACAGAGTTAGGAACACTGTCTGCGGACTGCCATACTTCCGAAATTACACCCAACGGGAAATCAGGAGCAAGTGCGGGCCCGATTTAACAGGGCGTCGGAAATCATTGTCCCCGCAGTTCCCAATTACGATGATTGCTCAGCTATTACTTTGGAAACGCCTTCCGATGTCATTCGAAATGTGCTCCACGTAACGCGCGGCGTTACCATTATTTAAGATACCACGGAGGGGATTCTTCCAAATTAAATATGCAACGGGCTGATAAATAATCAGGGAAAGGTGAGTGCTTATCACAAACAACGTCCGGGAACAAGGCTCGAAACATGCGTAGTACTCATTTTAGTCGGAGCACACAGTGTTTACGGCATGGTACATCAATTGCTATACTTTGAGTAAGGTACCGATCAGTGCACGAGTAAAAAGAACACGGTATAAAACAAAGCACGGTTATAAACATTAGATCGGATTCACTAATCAATGCAAGATAAGAATTGTTATATTGAACATAATACAAACTATTGCAAGGTTACGACAATTTCAATTATAGGAATGCACCTCTCTGTGTCACTTCACAGTCGATAATTAAGTCTGAACTAGCTCTCATGGCGATCCAACCAAGCAAAACTGTCCTGGCACGATCCTATGCGAAGTCAAACCTAGCCCCCACCTCGAAGAATAGCGATGGTATCGTGTAGTAACAAAATTTACTTCATTTCCTAAACCGATTGATTCCCAGGTGGCAGATCATTTCCTGTATACTATACGATAGGGTCCGGGGGTGCGAGGTCTAACACGAATAGGGATTGCCTTCACCGGGGTTTTGCGTTGTTGTTGGTGTGATGTATATACTGCATTGCCACTACATATGCGGGCGACGAACGCCCGTATTTTTGATATTTCCAAGGCGTTGGCTTTCAGCTCCACGGGGCGTTGTGTTAAGTTTAAGATTCGAACACTGCATGGGCCCCTGAATTGTGATCAAGGGAGAGGTGTGCGTGGCGTTAGTCGATCGGGCAGCGCCCTTAGTGAGTAAAACCTACGGTGATACAAAACCGGTAGCGGTTCTTCAGTTTGCCGAAATAAGCTGTCCTAACTTCTCGAAGCAAAGTGCGCCGCATAGCACCACAGAATCATACAACATTAGTAACGGAATGTAAGAAAGTACAAAACCACTATAAAGTGGTCTTGAACTGTGTATAATCACACAACATTGATGACGGGAAACTAGAAAGCATAAAGCCATCATGGAACATAAATAAGCCGACCAAAACAGAATAAGATTCCCAAGGCTCAAGTCGTTTCTGTCCTATAATTTTGTCCTTCTTCTCCCTTTCCAAATTTTCTTAGCTCACAATGAAATCAACGACTTTCATTTGACCCGCGGTCTCGGTGATGCCCATACGAGTCCGGCTTTCCATCCTAGTTCTTAAAGCCGTTCGACCTCAAAAGCGTTATGAGTGCCGAACCTTCCACTAAGCTAGAAAGTTTTAAACAAGCCGGCAAACGGTAAACTTATAACGCAACACCTAGATTGAATGAAGTCTATAAGTACCATATGGAAAGTTTTAACCGCGGTCGCCTCAGGGAAAAATTTTCCAAGCCTAACTCAAAGTAATAATCCATGCAAAATTGAGGATCTATTATATCCATTATGTGCGTTTGTATTCTACCTACGGCAACGGAGAACCAGAATAACTTCGGCTGGTGAACCCTACCTACTCACATGAATCGGAACTCGACCATTAGATAGATTCCAGGCTGTTCTAAGGCGTAGCCCCTCGGGTTTGGGCGGGTCTGCCCTAAGACGGATTACAACCCAACGAGAAGGAATGGGTAACTGGCTACTTTCCGACACGACGTTTTATGGTCACCTTACCTATATGCACGTCGGCGACTGCCTGTTACTAGCCTGCCCGAAGGCACGTAAACTCCCCGTTTAAAAGCAAAAAACTTCAACCGTGCCCAAGGACATCACATCTTGTCAAGCTCAAGCCCAAATCGAGTCCAGCGAAACATGTGGAAACGAAGAAACTAGAAAACATAAGACAGCGCGCTAGTATAGCCGAGGCACGGAGCCGGTCAGTAGAGTCGCCCCAACTCCGTGCTGCCGAAGTCAAACCGATTCCTCATTCAGAGTGTCGCTCGTAAGGTCGAGATTTTCGGCCGTGTTTTGGGATAGCGATCTTGTCGCCATCCAATCAGCATCGGTTGTTGACCGCCCACTTTTTCTTGGGTTCATACCCGGTGTCCAATTAGAAGTATTTCCGGAAGCTTAAAGTTGACAGCTACCGTAAGCCGTCGTTGTCCTTAAAGAGAGTCGGCTTCAATCGACATCGCCGACATCAAATTTGAACCCTCCGAATAGTCGGAAGTCAAACATCTGTGATTTCGACCCAGTTCCCCATGAAAATACGAACTTTAAAGCCACTATTTCCTTTAATTATCACCGGCTGTTTCTTTAATTAGATCGTCGACATCAATAAGTAAGACACTGGCAACCTTCTAAGCCGTCAAAGATCGCTGCGATGATCGTCAATCCATCTCAAAGCACGTCACTTCCGTAAAACGTTTAGCCCGGATTAGAGTTGCCATCTGTTCCCATCTTTTTGGGTTATCCAACCATTTCCTCGTCATTAAGATCGATCATATAGCGTCAAGCGTGATGACCGGAAAATAGCGCAGAGTGCAGTCGGAAAATACGACCACTCATCATCTGCGCAATCTTTGAAGAAGCGCAATCAATCCCCTAACCCGCGAGGAGTCATGTTCAGCTCATCCATTATCCCGGCTATGGCATCATCTGTTAATTTCCCTCTCTTTGTTCTTTTGTTGTCTTTGATGTCTCGGGACGCCGCCCAGCAAAATAAGCTTTGTTGCGATTCGAAACGTGACCCTCAAGCGTGAAAAAACCTCGGAACATCAAGCAGAATCACATCTTTTACCGATTTCTAACTGATCATGCCGGCTTCCAAGCGTCCCAGGGGACTAGGGTCATTGGACTGGTCCAAACTGGGGCAGGTTAAGTGGCACCCACCCGGGGAGCGTTTGCCAGGCGTGCACCCCTGCTCGGGTCTCCCGGGGGCCGCTACTAGTTACCAAACCTACCCCTTACTCCGCACTTAAATACATATATGTTATATACTTGTAAAACTCATATTTTAAATACATACGTATATGGATATATAAATGTATGTCGGTTTGTTTTGTTTTTCTTTTGTTTTCCGGGTGTCGTCCGCCGTCCTCGTCGTCATTTCCGTTGTTGGTTGTTAGTGCGACGAACACAGCGGCAGCACGAGCAAAACGAGCGCGACGAACAACAACGGCGGCCGAAGGGTCAGCCGAGCAGAAAAGAAAAGGAAAACAACAAACAAAACCAAAAGAGTGAGAACGAGAGAGAAAAGGGAGAGGGACACGGGAAGGCGTGGGACAGGGGTTCCCGAGGGAATTTCGGCAGGTCAGGTTCAGATTTATTCGCAAGACGAAAAACGAGGTCGAACGACACCAAACACGAGGGGGGTAGACGCAGTATTGGGGTCAGACCCACTCGGGTCGATGCACCTATAATAGTATAGGGGACTTTGGCAGGCTCACGCGCCATAACGGCTAGGCAAAGCTAAGCCCGCCCGATATCGTTGAACTCGCCACGACCTCGCGTGTCGCCTGTCCCACGTGTCAAATTTGGAAAAGTGTTAAAATGGCTATGATAGGGAGAGTCTTGACGCAGGCGGGGCGCTTTCGGTGGCTGTTCCGGGTTAACAGGTGGGAGGACGGAGACCCACCGGGCATATTTTTACATGTCTAGGCGTGGTGAACGCAATGAGGGGCGATTTGCCCACTTTCGAGTCGAGAATAAAAATTTAAGTATTTTGTACCCACCATTAGTGACATTATCGCGAACTAGGGGCACTTTGGCAGGTTGCGGTGGGTTAGCGGGAAGTCGGGTGGAGGCCCGCCGTATATCGTTGTACTCGCCAAAAAAGGCGAGGAGAATGAGGGGTCGCATGCATTTGGAGTTGGGGATTAGAAAGAGGGTGCCACACCGACAGGAATTTATGTCGACTTTGTAACAGACTAGGAAATGGTCGAAAACCAGAGGGGCAACTCGCATAGCAGCATGATGGCCGGACGTATCGAGACCCGCTTGGGCTCGTTAGGTGCCCGAATGGGTGGGCTACGCAATAATGTGTAAGATTCCGGTCGGCGATTCAGCAATAGAAAGAAGGACTGGTTATCATGGCGCTAGTCAGGCGATTTCAGGTGCTGATAGCATGAAGCGGGAATATCAGCGGCCGTCTTCTGGCGAGTCAAGAGAAGCAGCCAAGCCCGTCGGTGTTCTTTGGTTGTCCGGTAACGTATGCTGTTTTCCGAGATAGCCGGTTCCATCGAGGGTGACCTGGTTAGCAAATGCAAGCGGTCCCAAAACGACGACCCAACGAAATCGGTTGTAACCACTGACCAGACATGGAGGTTTCGGACACTGGGGTTGACAAAAGGGGACACAAATTAGTGGATTCAGCAACGGGGACGAGACAAGACGCAGAGGGCGTTGAAGTAAGCTATATGCCTACATATATATACATACGTCTAACCCAAGCCACTACCAACAACCAAACTTTACCGTAAATAACGTTGCTGGTTCAATTCCGACGTGTTTTGCTGCTTGATGTTAATTGATGCTGCTTGATTTGTGTTTTGATTGTCAGATCCGCGTGCGATTTGAGGTATTTTGGCCTTAGCAGAAGGCCAGTCAAATCCTCTACCAAAAAGTCTTCGGGACGGTTACCCGAAATCTTGACAGGTAAACGGCTACGGGCGGACAAACAGGCCCGGCAACCGTCGTCTCCGAATAATTGGGAACTACCGTACCCCTAATCTCTTATTCGTTGTAAACTTGTTGTCCTCGGTTCACTCCGTGACCATGGCAATACATATTATTCGGTTTTAGTAAATTTATTATTTTTGGCTGCGATCACTATCAGGCCAATGATCTGGCTTAATATCCCACGGCCTCCCATCCCCGGACGGTCATAATTTTAAAGCTTTAAGGCTAAAATCACTGGTCGGGTCCGCCCAGGGTCCCGTGGTCTGCAAACTAAGTCCTCGGCTCGAATCTATCGATGCCACTTTTTAAAAACACAATTCATGGGTGAGGTTTATTTTTGGTTTAGAGAATTTTAATTCCCAGTGGCCGTCCATGTGGAAATTATAGCTTATTCGAAACGTTGTAAACTTAGATTTGAATGGTGTCAACAGAACATTGTATCATCGCTGAAGTTTTTGAGTCATTTGACAAAATTTACAAAAATTTCGTAGGTATTCCTAATATGAACACCAGCTGTTGGATTCATATTATAGACATGGTTCCTAATATAGATACTATCTACAAGATACAGGACAAGGAACTTTGGGTATGTTAATTCTGCTAAACATTAGCTTCTAGCGTACTCGTACTGGCAATAACCACTATATGTTTTCTGCAACGCATAGAGTATATTCTAAGAAAGGAAGCATTGATGCTTGCATAGACCTAGAGTAAACCGAACGGTTGTAATACTTTCTCTTGACTTTTGCTATAACGATAGCATTAGGACGTTAATAGCCTATATCATTATGACGGTCTCTAGCGCCTACAGTTTAGTATCGGAGCCAATGTCATTTAGTATACTATAGTTATCTTTCCATTAAGTTCTAAGCTTGTAAATCCGTAAAAGTTGACGTAGTTCTTTCGAAGATTGAAATTATTCGTCGATTTTATCTATGTTATCGTTTATTATTGTTGGACAAAATTAATTTTGTAAGCATCCAGAACCTTTAAGCCTTTATTTTTGTTAAGGCTGAATCTGGATTTGATTAATTTTTGAAGATGGTACAAATTAGGAAAACAACACTACCTATGCAACATATGTTAATGAAAAAGGTGTCCAAATTCGATGTACTTCACCTACTTTTGTGCGCAGCTTGGCGAGAAATACCTGCACAGGGAAGTAATTCCTATAGTTGCAACAAAATCCTACGATTTGTGGCTGATAGTGGCGTATGAATTGAAAAGTGACGAAGTAAATGAATTACTTTAACCATTTTTAAATATTACACATATATACAGCATTACTTTCCGTACGCATGACTGACACACATTGTCAACCAGACAATAAATTACAATTGGAACCTATCCGGCAGATATTACTCATGGATGAAAAAAATGGAAAAAACCAGCCGTAATTCTGAATTTCATATCCTATGTATTTTGGCCATTGATAATTTTTTCATCACAGATGATTTTCTGCCGTGGTATTTCTTAACGTTTTCACAGACAAATGAAGCATTTATTGTAGATACGGCCATAAATTGAAGCTATTTCAGAAAATGCAGGTTATCCTTGATTGAGCTCAGACTATATATACTATTTGGGTGTTACAAAACCACTAAAATGCAATTAAGTACCTGCTTGCGTATACTGGGTTATTAATACTATAAAAATATTTGGTATTATTAATAGCCAAACATTCACGGTGGCCTCAACTCTTATACACTGAATACGGCTCAGACATAACATTAAGAACAGCTGGTACATACGCCGTACGTAATTTCGCTATCAATCGGAAACAATGCCAAAACTAAATCAAACTCGCTCACCAAACAAAGTCAAATAGCATCATGTTTTATATCTACACAATGCAACAATAAAGATGTCGGTCAAATGAATGTTTCACGCTTTCACTGTTACAACAAGATGAAGCCACTGCGTGGAGAACTGACATAAAATACGTTAAAATTGCAATTATTCGTTCGTATCGCAATGTCCCCTAGAGAACTTGTATTTAAACGCGTGAGACTATAAGATTAATCATGTGAATTACTAAGGATTCATACATCTCAAGATAAAAACAATTAACTGTTTAACATTTCCATTTTTTAAATTTTATGAAAACCTTTCTCGACAACCTTTTCTGACGATAACGGTATCTTGTTTAATTTGACAATCCAAAATTATGAATTCTATAGACAATTTTGAAACAACGAATGATAAATTTCATACACTTCACGCAAGTTGAAAAAATGGAATTTTTGACACTGCGATTATATATCATGTAAAAACTGACATGTACAATACTTCTATGTTATCATGAGAAATATGAAAAAGAAATATATATACTGGACAAAAAGTGAACTGTAAACTAACAGCAAGAGAACTGGAAAATCAGCATTATGTCAGAAATTACCTACCTAGCAGATGACGACCCACTGCGTGTAAACTAGAAACCAATAATGCGCGTTTGTCCTGAGAATAACCGAAACTGTCAATTATTTAAACCGGATCCGGAACCTGGTCTCCAAAATTTATATATAGCAAAACAAATCAAGGAAGAAATGAAGGTTATGTACAGTACACGATGATTGCCATGGCTCTACACTCGGGATATTATTGAAGCCGAAACTATAACATTGAAGTATTTGGAACGCGGTCATACTTTCATGTCTGCGGATAGTGTCCAGGCAATGAAAAAGAAAGGCAAGACAGAGAATTTCGATGATTTTGCCAATTGCGTTAAAGGTGCAACGGGCGGAAATCTGGAAGTTCGGGAATTGCAAGTCCCTGATTTTAGACACTGGATTAATGGATCGGCTGCTAAGGTTCTTCGGTCTATAATGCTGTGAGCCCGTTGTTAAAGGAACTTTCGGTCGTGCAGTTCTGTAAAAATTCACGGGACTTGTTTTACAAACTTGGTTTTGATGACAAGTTCCGCATCATGCACGTTTTTTGGTTCAAAATATGTTCATAATCAGCTCCCTAAGAACCACTGGAATGCGCGCGGAATCTCGAACGACCGCCAACGAAAGATCATCAAGCATTTGAGTCCACTATTGCGACCCGACGCCCGCTTGTTTTGGAACGAAGTGTTCACGCGTGAAGAAGAAAATAGCGATAATGACGTTGATTTTGAAATATTCCAGTAAAAATATTTGAAGATTCGCCTTTCTGACTAATAGTATGTGCGCTTTTCTATCAACAGTGGCTGCGGTAAAAGGCGTATCTCCAAAAAATACGTCTTTCCAAATAGCCAATTCAATGCATAAAGTTTTTCAGA
The DNA here is from genome assembly GCA_030248225.1 of Trileptium ribeirensis. Classification (NCBI taxonomy): domain Eukaryota; kingdom Metazoa; phylum Nematoda; class Enoplea; order Enoplida; family Thoracostomopsidae; genus Trileptium; species Trileptium ribeirensis. The sequence continues at coordinate 32,031 of JASANE010026408.1, forward strand.
CCACTGAATAACTATTTACTATGTAACCTAATACTTCACGCAATAATATTATTTTGATACGCCTTTTTACTATGGTAATGCGGCGTTCACGTTATAATGTCCCCGCTGTTTGGAACTTTTGACCCCCTGTAGTCCCGACCCTACCGTATAGACAGTCAGGGTGACACCCATACTGTAAATCAAATGCCGAGGGTGTACGACACACCCTTAGCTACTAAATTTTTTCTAGACAGTGTCGTACACACCCTTAGCTACCAATTTGGCGCGAATTAACTATAACGGACACCGTCTGTGGCAAATGCGGTTTATTAGTCAACTGTCCTGTGGAGTTTTTCCTAAATTCTCGATATTTGTATCTAGCCCATATGAATATTGCTCAAATAATTCCGAACAGTGTCAATAAAACTGCCAGAAGACACGGTGTGCCTGACACTGTCGGCAAGTGGTAATACGCGTATCTAGCTACCGTTGAAAAAATTTATTAAAAACATGGGGGTGTCTAAGACACCCTGTTGTCAACAGTGTGTCTGACACTGTGTGGGGTACATAGGTTCCAAACGTTGGGGACATTATAACGTGAACGCCGCATAACTATGGGTTTAGACTGTTAAAAAATTTATATTGAACTTAATATGTTGCAATATTACTGTCTCTCCGAGATTTTGAAGAGTCTAGGGAAGCTACTAATGTTTATTTATCAATCAAGGTGTCATTTGCCGATTTATGGTTTGCCTACGCAAAATTGCCTTACACTAAATACAACCCTGCGTAAGAATGTGTCAAACTATTTTTGTAAACTGACTAAGCGGTGGTACCTGGGCAATTTGTGTCATCCAATATTATCTTGTAAAATACAATTTTTTATGTAGAGGTGGAATGTTCACGTTTAAAAGTTCCGGCCTAAGAGCTTCTAAACAATCTGAACTCCGTTATCCATATCATGTATCGATTCTATTCAGACATATATATCCCAGATCTTTGATTTTGTTAAAACAGCTGCCACACGCATCCACATAGCTTTTAGCATAATCTGAAAATGATCAATTCCTATGTATCAAAATCAACAATTCCTAATGCAATTATTGTCCTACTTACATACATTTTAAGCGGCAATTAGCTGAGATAATAAATTTTCTTTTGCTTAGTTTTACAAGATTTTGACACTGTATATAACATGTTTAGACCACAGGTGGAGGAAAAAATGTGCTAAATTTTATGAACAAATTTTTAAGCCAAAATTCCGGTATGGTTTCTGCCTTTTGTCGGCATGGCAACCAGAATACGATTTTCGCCAGAATTAGAATTCTGGTCATTTCGTGTTAGTATAAAACGTTTTTGTACAATTAAACATTACTGCATATAATATATTATGTACTTGTTTTGGATAGTTATAGTTTCTACAAATTTAATGCAGAATCTATAGTGGCTTCAACATCTGCGGTAGAAGTGCGCACAGAGTTGCTGCTAAAATACAGTATTGCGCAAATAAACTTAATGTTTACAAACTAACCATCCTATTTGGTAAAAACTATTGGAAATGCAACTCACCAAAAATAAGCTAGCTATTGAAATACAAAACATACGTCACTGTAAAAAAACAAAGTATGAAATTTTAAAAATACCACTAGAGCAAGTTGCAAGGGAGCAGCAGTCAACAATGTCGAGCGCGGTAGTAATGCTCAGTGCAGTCTTTGAAATTATGTAGAGCTGAGTCTGTGTGTTTGAGCGGCAACATAGTTTGACACTCGATTTTCTAACCAGCATAAAATATCAAATTCTTTTTAATCGCTGTCAGCGACATTGAAATTGTCGGATTTGAAATTAAAAAAGTTGTGAGTTTCGTCTCAGCCGATGTGATGCCAATAACACGCAGAGTTTTAATTACAATAAGTGCCAGAAACAACTGTCTTCTATCGAGCGAGTATAGTGCAACAAGCAGCAGTCATTTCTGGCAGGTACTGCAAATTATGCGGCCATTACGAAAGCCCAGTCACATTTCATCAAAACATGTGCGCAAAACAGTCAATAACGCATAACAGTATTTCAAGAATTTTTATTGTAGTTCAATCATGGATGGGTTTATGACGCGTCAAAATTGACGGCGATGATACATATCTGGATCAAAATAAGATGTAACAACAACACGATTTGCAAATTTTCGTCCAGTTAACGCCTGTTGCGCTTTCTGACAATCGACAACTGTGTTGAATTCAATGTAAACCTAAAATAAACATTATATACAGTTACAACTAGAATTTAGTGGACATAAAAGCGAACACAAATGAAATCCAACGACGTGGCAATCGATCCATGTTTGTGTAAATGAAATTCACTAAAACGCAAAACAATATTTTTGTTATCAAATTTTTTATTTTAATGCTTCGTTAAATTAAACGCAAAACGGTCGATACTCGTTTAAACGAAAATAATGGAAATCTAAAGAAATTTAGTTCGATATTTTGGCACTTATTATGATTGTAACTGTACATACAAACAGAACATAGCTTAAAAATTGCTCAATTTAGTTTAAGCACTCTCCGGAAATGCCTGTTGGGCTTCGAATCAAAGAAAGAAAACTGGAGTTTCAAATATGCTTTCTTTAAAACATAGAGTTTGAATTTTACATAAGTTGTAGCACAAATACATATTACCCTAATTATTGTGCTTTTCATTACGTTTGGCGTGGCCGTTTGACGTCGCCTATGTACGGTCCAAACAATTTTCCATTCTTTCCAAGCCATATCTTGTGTGGGCAACTATCACGGCAGCATAAGCAAGTACAGCCGCTGCCAAAAATCAATGCAATCGAAAGCGATCGAAACTGCGATGAATCGAAATTTCGTTTAATCGCAATCGATCGAAATTTCGTTTAATCGAAAGTAATCGAAATTTTACAACTTTTATCTAACTCCGCCAAAATGAAAAACGATCGAAATCGAACGAATAAGACTTCGAATTTCGATTGATCTCGATCATACGAAATTTCCATCGATTATTTTGCACTTAATTCTGGCCATGACTGTAGCTACTCCAGTTCTAATTTTTATTATATTTTTGCATTTTCCCAATTCCAATGTCGAGAATTCGCCGGCTGAGGCGATAAGTATAAAAATATAACTATAAAATTGAATATGCTCGCATACAGTGATCAATAGACGTTATATACAGTTATGTATGTGCAGAACCAACATAGCTTTTGCGAGCGGTTTTAGAAAAAATAGCGAATGGATTCGTAGAGTTGTTAAGCTTTTCCCGACCAGCACAGAACAATTTTGCATAATATATTTCTGGGACTTCAAATACACATTATTTCAAATTATCGTTGTTGAACTAGAGTTCGAACCACAAGTTTGTTTATGTCAAGTTCCTCACCCTAAGTGTATCAAGTCAAGGGTTTCTCATAGAGTAATCGTATAACATAAAGGTTTATTCCTCTAAATTGAAGTTTTCCAACTCACATATTCTATATATACTTCACGAAGTTATACTTGAAAGTACAATTATACAAGCGCATATACATTAGAAACTGGGCTCTCCAAATTGGGGGATGGGGCTCTGACATGTTCAAGTGCCCCCCCTGGCAAAAACCAGGTGCCCTCGGTTCGAGCCTCCTCTCAAAACTTTGTGCTCCCTCCTGTTCATCGTCCCTTGACAAAATCGTTTTATTTCCACCGTGTAAAAACACCCTCAAATGACATAAAATTTTATCAAAATCTGTACTAAAATTCCCTCTTGAAGCCAAAAATCTTTAAATTTTGTCAAAATTTTCTTCAAAAAGGCTTTTTTTCTCCATCGAAAGCGTTCTTGCAGTGTTTTTGCTACGATTTTAACCGTTTTTTCTTTGTAAAATTATGTTCATGCCCCGTGGTAAAATATTCAGCGAGTGGAAAGCCCAGAAGAATACTGGTTTTTGTCCTACCCTACTTGCTGTTGAGATCTAACATAATCCTTACACTAAGCCTAAAATCCTATGTGTAAGCCTAAGTCTCAAAGACTACGCCTGAGCTTAGCCTTCGCACAGTTAAACATTAAAAATTTTGTCCTATGATATTCATGTCAAGTCGCTCACTGTCAGAAAACGTTGGGTGTGGAAACTTGACATGATGCCGCGCGTATTATTATGCTATGGAAGCAAGCATAAAAACATTTTAAGTTTATCAATTTGAGTGCTTTATTGGAATGTATATATATGCCACCCTCGTTGTACATCGGCTGCGAATTTAATGATAAATCTTACCTTCCCAACTCCGGGTACTTGAACGCCTTCAATGGGGCGCGGAATTTCGATAGATTTAACTACACCATACTTTGTACACTCGTCCTTGATATCTTCCAAAATGTCTGTAATATTTTAATAAACAGGGTTGCATACATTTTTATACAATTCATTAGTGTTCTATATTGGAACTAATTACATCGAAATAGTATTTACAATAACATTTTACTACGTGAATAAAAAATACAGCGCTCGTTATGTATATACACGCGATCGTAACCACAAGATTCGATCGATAACATTACATACATTTCTTAACTATTACTCTATACTCGCCAAAAGCGACTCGATAGCAATATGGTCGAAAATTGAATCTACTGGCCAGTCCACAGAGTGGAACTGTATTTTCCAAATGCCCTGACGTTCGTCAGATTTTCCCAATGTGCCTGAAATTTATCACGAACAACTAAATCCATGAATTATTAATGTCCCTAATCAATGTTTTCTGTACGCTAATTTTAAAACATTAATGACTACCATTCAAATGCTAAAACGGTGTGTTACTCCCAAGGTTTGGCCAGCAGTTTAACAGAACCCAAAAATATGTAAATATGTACCATATAAAGCTAAATTTTTAGTCCAACATTGAAATTTGCGGTGTTGCGACGGTCACGATTTTGCGGCTTACGTGCGCGCTTAATCCTAGCCTGTCCATAGTGAGGGGGATGGGAGACCCCTCCACTTTCGAAATAAACCCCATGTTCATGAGATTTTCCCCCATGTCCTGTCGCGGTGCAACCGCGAATGTACTGGTGGCTTCACTTGTATTTATTGCTTCAGGTACACGATGAAGAAACGACGAGCTATAAACCTTGAAGACAGTGGCAACGAACGCCTGGGCAGGGCAAATGAACGGTGATAAGTCGCAATAGAATCAGAGGCTCCCAGCGACATACCTCACATCATCACGCACTGTTTCAAAAGAATTACGTAATATACCAGTCGTAGTGGAACTACATTTTTTGAGTGGAGCGACGGCATTAGTAATATGAACGTACTCAATGTTGAGAATATATTATTACCTAGACAACAATGAGTAAAATGAAAGAATAGTTTTATTCCGTTCCAACGAAAAGCAAGACAAAGGAAGTCACGGGGCTTATACAGCATGGTGATGAATGGTAATCGAAGCACAGCAATGAAATCATAGGACACGGAGTCTGAAAATAATTTTGCGTATAACATTCGTACTATACTAGTGAAGCTCGCTTGCGAGCCAGAATTCGAGTGGTCAGAACAATCCCCCGAAGTCTGTTGTAGAAAGCACACACAAACAAATCCTACACACAGTACGCAGGTGCAGCATTATATAAACCGTGAGTGATGAGTCATAGTTACACCCGCCTCTTTTGATAACCAACGTATGCAGTAGACAAAACATCATACAACGAGCACAAAAACAGTGAATTAACAATAAATTCAATAAAACCCTAAATTGACCGTGAAAAGAACGTTAAATAATTCAAATATACACTTGAGAAAAATCTCATTTTTCATACCAATTATGAACCAGAAGTGTAAATAATATTTGCCCAACAATATTTTTAACACTTGCAATGAGTTTATCTGCCCAGAAAACCCCATATCCGACACTAAAACCAACAATAAACACACATTCAGGTGCTTTTCCTACGACTTGTCACCAAAAATTTCGAAAACGTCATTTTTTATGCCAAGTATGAACCAGAAGTGTAAAAAATATTTGCCCAACAATATTCTTAACACTTGCAATGAGTTTATCTGCCCAGAAAACCCCATATAAGACACTAAAACCAACAATAAGCACACATTTAGGTGCATTTCCCACGACTTTTCACCAAATATGACATTTGGCGCCAACTATAAGCTTATAGACTCCAGATTGAGAAGTAGATGAAAAACTTGTTATATATCATTGGAAAGCCCTGGTAAACCTACATGGAATAAGCCTATTAGTTGCGTATAATTCGTGTACTTATTGAGAAAAGTCGCAAAAACTGGAGGGGATGCCAGAAAAATGGGCCAAAATAACGTCATTTTCCCCCATAACGTTTCTCAAGGCGAAAAATTCAAAAATCGGGCTACACCTAAATCGAGATCCAGGTGCGACACACACAGACAGGGCCTCCTCAACCCCCCTCCAACCAAAATTGAAAATTCTCGTTCCACTCGCTCGCTTTCCACTCGAATTCAACTATTCCTGTATGTACAATGCATCTATTTTCTTATTTCCCCATGGAAAACTCAATGCATATACCGTTAAAACGACTCTACGACCAATAATTAAGCTGTTATGAGCTTAATTAGGGTGTTAATTAGCTTATTAGATTAATTAATGATAAAATTGGCAAATTGGCACATCCTCACGTGATAAGCTTTCAAACAAAAAAAGTTGTTTGAAATAGGTTCAGTGGTTCTTGCGATCCATGAAAGACTAACGGACGAACGGACATCGACTTTTTTGCTCCCAGACAGAAAATTCAAACGCTTCGCGCGGCGACCTCGCTCCGCTCAACAAATGCGACTATACAATATCAACGCGTCGTTGCATCGATAGTTTGAAGCGGAATTTTGTTACCACCAACAACGGCATCATCAACGAATTCAGCAGTTCTGCCTTTTCTACTTTAGCAGTGAGCTTTGTGGATGCTGGATTTAGTGTTCAGCGCCGAAACGTCGTAGTTTTGACTTCAGTTCCGTTGTGCCTACCAGTGAGGCAGAAGATTTGGCTGTGTCACCAGATTGGAAATCTGTCCCCTCGTCGACATCTGTACTGCTGTCAACATGGAATACCGTTACCTATTTGATTAACCGGCTACCCTAAACAACATTCGTGGATTGCTTCGTATCGTTCATCGAATCCTACCGAGGGCTGGGATTCGCACAACCAGGATCACAAATCTACGACACCCACTTGCAATCAGGTAAATCTGTAACTAGCACCGGCGACCGAATCGACCAAAAGTCGCAGGTGACATCATCTACTTTCTAGCGATACTTTCAGTTTATTTTATAACACGTACTCCATCTATTCAGCCGAAACCCCATGTTCAACTAAGTCCAAAAATCTATTATGTCTCAAAATTCTTGTTCTATGCAAAGCCTGTATCGCGAGATATGGGTTGCGAAACACCGGTACAAGTGCGACCGGATTCTACACAGAATCTTTGAAAATCGTTGTTTTATTTACAATCATGTCGTCAGACTTGTGAGACCACTCCCTGGGAGACTATGGGTCCGTATATAGTTGATTGACCCTTTGCCAGAAATTAATATTGATTTTTCAAATTTCGACAAATTATTGCGTGATTTCACCTTAAAACGAATGTCTATTGCGTTACCAAGAACACAGGATACGATAGTGTTGTTATCAAGAATGCAATTTGACTATATTAAACTTTTTTCACGGGGTTCAATGCTTTTAGGGTCAACGAACCCGATTTCCAAAATGTGGTGTTTTCTTTTGTTTGGTTATGCAGTGCGTGAGGTAGTCAAGAATGGTCTATATAGGTATTTCTGAACACTGAATACAATGATTTTATAATATACAGTAGCACGCGCATTTAGTGCATTTTCCTAGTTTTCAATGGGTTTACGGTTAATGACCCCAATTGCCGAAAAATAGTCCGTCTTCAGTGGTTTAGTTATATGTTACCTACAAGACTTCAAGAATGGTCTATATATAGGTTTTTACAATGCTCTGGATAAGGTGGTTTGCTTATATAGAGACCAGTACGTATGTCATGCCTTATCACAGGTTTTCAGTGTGTTTACGATCAATGAAGTCGATTTACATAATGCAGCATGTCTTTCGTAGTTTGGGTATGTACTGCGTGCAGAGCATGTCTATATAGGTTTTTCGGTTGGATAAATAAGATGCTTTGGTTATCTAGAGACTAAAACAAATACTTCATGTGTTGTCAGTAGTTGTTTTCTATGGGCTTAGGCGCGACGCGGTTTTACGTTTCCTATCTCTTCATGGTCCTATAGGGTCTAGAGCCGTATATATCAAACACAGCTAGCCTGTTACAGGGGATTACTCAGAATGATAACTTTTAAATGAAACACCACCTCCCAAAATATTTATCTTTTAATACAATCGATATTCGTTAAATTAAACGAGAACTAACATTTTTATTAAATTATTTTTTTTATTTTGACGCAATCGAAGTTCGTTATATTAATCGATTATCATTTAAACGATCGAAATCGAAAGAAGATTCGTTTGATTTTTAAGCACTTGATTCTGATAGTAACTTTAGCAACAACTACACCGCAATAGTGTGCTGTGAAAATGCAAAATATTGAAATTCAAATCCCCGCTAAATAAAGCTGTACTTTGCCACATGTAATATTCTCTCCGAAAAACCTGACCATAGTATTTTGCTAGTTGGCTTTTTGGATCTTGTTATACTGCAAACACTACAGCATAAAAAGGCCATGACGGTACATAACAAACGCACCTTCGTATTCTTCATCATCCTTGAGTTCGTCTTGTGTTACCATATTCATCAAGCACAAAACTTCGGTCGCTGGTCCAGACGATGCCGGGTTCAAATTAAGACCGGGCACCTGGATGGCTACCGGTGCTGCTGTCTAAAAAGAAACATATCATGTAGCTAAACGAAAACTTAAAAAATCAACACAGCGATAGCCATTGTACCATTTTAATATGTATGAACGAAGTTACATCATTACTGTGCTATTCTTAGGTTATCTTTTCCTGTCAAGAATTTAATACTGGGCCCTCCAAATTAGGTTGGGGGGCGGACCTTGATATTTTCAAGTGCCCGGAGTTATAGCCCCCTGCTAAAATTTTGGGCCCCTTTTTGTTTTCACTCGGTAAACACACCACCATTATAACAAAAATATGACCAAAATTTGCACTAACATTCCGGCCCGAAGCCAAAAATTTCGAGAATTTTGTAACACATTGCATCAATATAGGTTTTTCACTTCATCTAAAGCGTTTTAGTAGCGTTTCTGGCTAATTCTAAACATTTTCTCTTTGCAAAATGGGCGTTACAAACCTGTGCGCTTCCTGGTTCTGAACCACCCCCCTCCCGGCAAAATTTTCAGCGAATATTTTTAAAGCCCAGTATGATTTAATATTAATTTTAATATACTAATACACAACAAAACGGATATATAATATTTAACTATAATAAATAAGCAATCGATTTGTAATTTTATAACAATATTGTTCTAGCCTACCTAATAAACTTACCGTTACCCAAGTTGAAACGCGTTTATTCGTTAAAATTTACAAACGGTCAAAACTTACATTATAAACTTGGTTTTTCGCACCGATGCTTGCCAGCTGAACAACAAGCTTCTTATCACCTAGTTGCATTCCGTTTAATCCTGCGATAGCCTATAATACAAATTCAACTTTATTTTACAAAAAAATATTGACTCAAAACTACTGCGAAGAACATTCTTAGCATGAACCGACCGCATAAATTCCGACCTGTAGCATGTCCATAATTAGAGATCCTCGCTTTTTAAAACTTTAATGTTCGTCACCCACACCCCCGAAACCCCCATGATACATAATATGTCAAATATGTTTGTAAGTAGTCCTCCCAATGTCAAGTTTTTTGTATATTAATACTCATAAAAATATGCACTTGGTGTTTTTGTTAATGCAAGGTTAAAGCGATGGACAGGTTCAGATGAACAGCTCCATTTTCTATATACATCTTACAAAGCAATTTGCTAAGGTTTATTTTTATTTTGCCAGATTTTGAAAAGAAATAGAACTTAAATTTGTTAAACCAGGAATATATGGTTGGGTATGATTTTTGTCTTTATCAGAGTATGAACGGCATTTGCGACTTAACCTCAGTTTTGGTCACTCCAAGATTTATTGACATGCGGACCTTACAAGAAGCTCCTGCAACACAGGAAAACAAATCGAAACTGTTAAACATTACAGCTGCATTATACATATCCATGATGAAAGTAAAACTAACGTGGTACTCACCGCATCAGTAACACTAGGGTCAGCAAATTCAGCAAACGCGTATCCTTTGCTCATTCCGCTTTGTGGATCTTTAACCAAATTGAAACCTTTAAGTTGTCCAAAACTGCAAAGCAATTCTTTCACCTGCAAAAAATCCACACAGTTACAACAGAGTTTGGATAAATCAGCATAACAGAATATAACATAAAATTTTGACCAAAAATATAAATGCGTTCAGCAAAAAATAATGGCAAAATTTAAACGCTTAATCGATATCGACAAGTTCAATTATGTTGTCCAATTAAAATGCCGTACTCTGAATTTTGTATGTTAAGCCCCTTTTATACTATAAATTGAAATTTGAATTAGTACGAGTTACGTACTAATACTCCACACATAAAGTATTAATGCATGTACTATCGAGCGATATGTATATGTACTATGAGATTGCGTCAAAACGCGCGAAATTAGCACATTTTATATATAAGAGTGAAAATATTCGGCGACAAATTGTTTATGTAGCACATGCTTTCATGAGATACAATAAGGAAACACTAATAAAAATTGAATTTTCTATATTCGTTGCCAAAAAGCACAACACCAAATCGTTGTCATAAAAATAATTTAAGATTCACAGTCCGAGCAAAAGAACAAAACATTTAATAGCTGCCGCAAAAACAATCGAGACTCTAAAATGTAACATAGCTTAACACTAAGGCATATTATAGTACAGTTACCGCCAGAAATAAGTGCAATTGAATTAGATGAAAATCTAATGCGTTCGAAACCATTTGTTTAGTCAAAACCGACCGAAACCCATGACCGAAAATTCAATAATACATATTTAATCATTAGTAAAAATTCTAAATCGACATAAATTTGGTATATTCGCAATCGATCCAAATTTCGTATAACCAAAAATCGATCTAAATTATGATTTATTAGCACTGAAACCATGATCGATCTAAAACTAGTAACTCTATTGAGATTGCAGGACTTAATCAAGCATAGGTACACCTATGTTTTTTGCGTGCACAGCCAATCAGCTCTCGATAGCATACGTCGATATGCTATGTGGATATCACACAATACCGAACAAGATGAAATAAAACAAACCCCGGCAATAAGTTTCCCATGCCCGAAAGCCCCCAAGTGCAAGCTATCAGCCTCCCAGGACGTCACAATAAAATTGGGAATTTTGGGTCGATGAACCATGGTGGCGCTATACCCCCGTACCGATGGAACCATGGTTCGCAGAGCAAAATCAACACCGACAATGAGTTTCCCATGCCCGAAAACCCTTAAGTGGTCCTTTTCAGCCGACAACGACGTCAGAACAACTTTTCAAATTTTGGGTCGATGAATCACAAGGGCTTAAGGTATTTTTTTTCAAAACGGGCCCTGGGTTTACCAAATTTCTTTTGGGTCCAGACCTTAACCGCTGGATCTAGATTTACAATTTTTGGCTCGAAAATTTCACGAATTTTACGCAATAAAGAAACATAGTTACATAGCCATACAAAATTTACATCAACTCTAACTGCAAAAGATTGGATCAAATTTCATGTTCGCCTTTGTCAGGTGGACAACATCTGTGGTTTGTGGAGTTCCACCAAGCTAACTATCTTTTTAGACTGTATTAATCTGTTTATTATGTACGCTGATATTTATGTTATGAAGAGATTTCTTATTACGTATGATCCAAAGCAAACGCAACAAACCTAATAAAATTTATTAGCAAACCCAATGTCTCCGAATCCGAAGCTGCCCTGGGTCCAACAAAAATTTTTGGGTCTACGTAAATTATATTTGGGTCCAGACCCACCTGTGGACCCAAAAACCCTTGGTGCATCCCTCAAACCCAATAACAGGAGCCTTAATCGAAAAACAAAAAAGATGCATCGGCATTTATCATTAAACTATAAAATAAAACTAACCAGAGAAAAAAATTCGAATGTTAACATAAAAATACCTTGTTTCCATGGAGGATACTAAAATGCGGTAAAAACCCATATTTTGATCCCTGACACCGGAACCAGACCACAAACGCTCGGGGATGCACACGGTAAATCGACTATGCCGGCTCGAAAGAGCACATCATGAAATTCGGTTAAGTCGATCCCGAGTTATGGCCGATCACCCACATACAGACGGAATTTAAAAACTTTCACCATTGCAACACACAATCTCCACTACGTTCTGATTATTCTAATTCAAATCGATAGAAATTTCGATGAGTTTTAGACTTAATTTGGCCATGGCTGAACCTGTATATCCAATGATATCATACCACATGTTGTTGGTAGCAGCTCGACGACGTTTTATGTACTTACATGCGTGTGAAGATGTTAAACAAAATTAAAAAGGTGATATACCTAGATCAGTGATTTTGCAAATGTTCCATCGGCAACAATCAAAAATGAATTTATCAACTTTTCGAAAGTAATATATTACGGTTGCAAACACTGAACTTATACATTCGAGCATGGTACATAGGTTGTTCTGCCTGCACATGTTTTATAGACAATGGAACGTAAGCGCTCACTTAAAAAATTTCCGGATCATGTCAAGTTTTCTTCCTCCTAAAGAGGATGACACCTGACAACAATACCGCACGACAAAAATTTGATAGTTTGTGAAGCCAGATTAACATGTAGGCTCAAGTTTAGAGGTACAGTTATAACGATTATTCGAAAGGAAAAACTAGACTTGATTCGCTGTAATGGAGGAACTTGACGTGATCCAGTTTTTATCCTATTATTGCAGTATTAGCCACACTTGACTGTCGCCATTTGAGCGAGGGAGCAAGAAGCAACAAAATTTCAAATTAAAATTTTTTTCCGCGCATGTTGCCAGCGAGCACCGGTGAATAATTATGAATAGTACTGTAGTATCAGTCAAGTCGCAAAGTTTTCTATCAGAAGGCGATTACTTCTAATCGTACAGAACAGATTGCTACACCACAAATAGCTCTTAAATAAACATTGCCAAAGTTTTCTATTTAATATTACCATGAGACACCATGATAAGCACAAAAATGTTAATACATAATTATTATTTCTAATTTTCAATAAACTGTTTATTATAAAATTGCTCACGTACTGTTTGCTTCCATACATCGACAGAGAAGTAACAACGGGTACATCGCGTACAACAGTCCGTAACAACTGGTTCTTATACGTGAGTTTTAGGCGGCAACAGCTGACGCGGCCAGCTAAGTTTGAAATAGGAAATGAAGAATATAGTTCCTGATATTTGTTATTACAACGAGAGTATGCTAGGCAAGCTTCGTGCCGATGTAACAATACCAGGCACATAATTATCGCTGTTGCACACTGATACAGGCGGGTTCACACAAAATGGCTAAATTACGTAATTTCGAAGCTAAAGAAACGCCGACTAATCAAATTGTGCTGTATATTGCGACACAGTTGTTATATGTTAAGTTAGACACAAGAACACGGTAGCGTTGCTGCGAATGGTCGCAGTGCCATGTTCTATATTTTTTTAAACTAAAAGTTCTAAAACTATATTGATGGTCAGTTGCTGGCCTTCCGTTTCATGGAATAAGGCTATATTGTTCCTTAGCTCTGTGCAGCTCAGTCAAGCATGTGAAACAAGCAGAAAGCTATATTCGGATGTGAGTACCATGATGCAACGTGGCTTTAGCTTCTACTTTTCCAGCAATACGGTGAACACATGAGTTTTCGGAACATTGTGTGAAAGATACGCGTCCATATCACTACGCCACACCACAGTATATTGCTTCACACTGCGGTATATATAAATACATAATATATATCCACATACATATAATGTACTGACCTGAATCAGAATACGAAATGGTCTTTCCTGTGTCTACCACATTATTCATTAACCGATTAATAATCTACGTGCAAATACATAAGTATAATACAAAAACCATCTTGGAACCAAAACCACTGTATTTTGTACTAACGGAAAACGCATTAACAACTGTTATGACGGTTAGGTTTTGTGTTAGATCGGCAGTAGGCAGCCGCTATCCAGTCCGGATGTGAAGAAGAAATGATTTGAGACATAAGAAATTGTTTATCCAAGATGGTTTTTTGTTATTCTGTTACAGGCGGCTTACGTACTCATCTTATTAAATTACGCAACACGATATCAGATTAAGCAATATATTAAATAGATAACAAACATGAGACGTAAATTTTCAGCGCCAACTTAGTGCCAAAATACACGATGCCATCATTTTTATTAACACAGTCCGCTACAAACTTAACCAAATATATGAACAAAGATCTGTTTTAACTAACCTATTATCTATTCCTACCGTGTTTTTATCTTATTGTCCTTATTTACAATAAATTATTCCGGCTACTAACATTCTATTGACATTCGATTTAAACTAAAAAGATTAATTTAAAAAGTTAATTTAAATTCAAAATAAAGACAACCTTCTGAAAATAAACATGTTTAATATGCCCTTTAAAGCTGAAAATCAAACCGGTTAAAAGCCTGAAATTTAATAGTAAGACTCGGACTACCCTGAAAATTCGCGGTTACCTAAAAATTGGTGATCATTTACAATTAGCACGCTAAGAAATTTAAAACTTTCAGCACACCACAATATGTCCAGTAAAGAATAATAAATAATTTTCCGACACGCCACTGTATGTATTATGCGAAAATTCATATGACATGTTATTTTCCACAGGTGCTCTATGTACGGGTATTCGTCACAATTTCAATTGCAACAATTTAAATCGAAAATAGGAGAAAGATTCGCAGATGGGGTCCAAAATTCTTATTTGACCGACTAACAGTGAAAATATAATCCACTTTGTTGTTTTATGTATAAACAACTTAATAATTTTACACCAACAGTGAACAGTATAAATTGGACTCACTAGAAATTCATATATCTTCACAGCTGTTTGTGCTATGTGTTGCAAATTATGCTACTATGAACACATGCAACACGCTAAATCAGGTGTGAACATCACAATGTTAGCCTATTCGGGTTCAAAATAACTTTTTTGACATTTCCGTGGAAATACTGTCACCTGAAAAATTACGCAAAAAATATGGACGCAAAAAACCTAGACAGATGGGTGGTAGCAAGTTTTGCTTGTGACGCCAAATTAATATTTTTTCTCTCTGACCACTGAATTTACAAAATGGACAAACTGTGCAAATATTTTTGTCTGTACATAAGACCTGTAGCTATGCTAGATTGTTATCTCTTGAATCAGGTCTCACTGATAAGTGCAATGATCTCTTTTCAATATCTTTTTAGCTATTCAGCAACACTACCTTGATTTGTGGCAAAATGTGTTAATGTTGTTTTCCACACCAAAATCGATTTTCCCCAGGCACAGGTGTTAAAGTCGATCCCGAATATTTCTGATACATACTTTGCTATTGCTCAGCGTAGCATCACAGAAAGACAAAGTTACGCAGAGCCCTCGCTATGCTCTCAATACGTAATAGTAATTTCTTTTGGTTGACCCGACACTCAGATGCAATCAGATAAGACTGCACAACTATAAATGATCACCAAATAACTTATGATCCTGAAAAAACAAGTGACCTGAAATTAAACGCAAAATAACGCCAACCCAACCTGAAAATCCTGAAACTTAAACCGATATCGCCTACGCTAAAACAAACGTCAACTCTGAAAAAATCCAGCTTAAAATATTCCTTAGGCAAAACAGAGATAACAGTAGCTGTAAACGAAGATCAAAAATATTAACACATAAATGCATACAACAAACAAGAAGTTTCAGTAATGCACCATTCTCATTGTTACATCGTTAACGAAAAGTAAATCGCAAATTGTTGGAAAAATTTGTAGAATTTTTATTTTGGTTCTATATCCTGAGAAATTTTTCCCAGCAAGTGGTAATGCAGATCTGATGTTCAATGTCACAATCGCACGACCGGCTCTACGAAAAATTGGATCGGAGTACACAACGCACTAACTACAAAAATAAACTTTCAGCTTAAACCATTCTTCAAGTAGGCAGAGAGATGTTTTATAATTGCTCGCAGAAAGCAAGATTAGTCTTAATTCCTAAATTCTTCCACAAAGGCACACGTGTATTCACATTAGGTGCGTACATACACCTACAATGCTCTTTTGTCAAATCTTAAACCAAATCGTCACGTACAAGTCATGATGTTCCTTTACGTACGCAACCACCACATGCGATACAAAAACACGCAGGTTTAACTGTTCGCAGTTACTGTTTTATGAATTACACAGCAATTTACTGACCGCGTTCACTTGAAACACGTTTCCAATAGCGCACTGATTGCATGCTAAATGCTACGTTGTAACCGTTGGGTTAAATCGTAGCAAATGGAAAAATACAATAATTATAAAAATACTTGGAGCTAGCTAAGTAATTAAAGTATAAAATAAACAATACTTGAATTTTTAAATATTTTGTATATTATTTCTACTCTACATGTTGAAGGACCGAAAAACTAGAAAAATCAGCCAGTATGCAGTTGTGTTAACTCTGCAAAAGTTTTTATGTCTGTAAATAAATTTAAAAATTCGGTGTGTGTTTGATTTTTTAACGTCAAAACTCGCAATTTTAATTAATCAAAATACTGGATCACTACGTCAGTATTATCGGTGCATTACCGCGAGTAATCTGTTAGCACTAATAATTTTACAATAAAACAAATACATATGTAATATTGTTACGCCTAAAATCACCATACACGACTACTGTCCGAAACCGTTTTAAACTATGATCTAAAAATTATAACATGATGATATTTTTCGACCGGTGTGTACTTAAAGATAGATATTATTTCGATTTAGAGATACAACAGAGTGTACATGAAAAATCATTTGCGACAAATCACAAATTTACCATAAAATTTTCATTATAGGCACACTCCACTCTAAATATTACCAAAGCTTCTTTTATAATCGAAAAACAGAGTAATAACTGGAACAGCCATGAAGTTACCAAGAATATCCAGCGCACATCATTAG
Organism: Trileptium ribeirensis; assembly: GCA_030248225.1. Lineage (NCBI taxonomy): Eukaryota > Metazoa > Nematoda > Enoplea > Enoplida > Thoracostomopsidae > Trileptium > Trileptium ribeirensis. The sequence goes on from JASANE010026408.1 coordinate 49,251, forward strand.
TATTCTTGTTGTCTCTTAGATTAACTGGCTATTCCTCAATTGGTAGCTTTCACTAGCTCCAACCCAGTGAATCTCCGTGTCGTCAAAACCCAAAAAAGTCTGGCAGGGTATCGCCCGTAATGGAATATCCTTCAACTTCGGGAGATGCGTTGAAATAAGAACCATATAATCGTATTACAAAGTGCACGAAGATAGTTAAATATTAAACTGTTGAACACTCCATAAAATGTTTACCAAAAACTCTTGACAAAAATGAATCAAAGAACGACATTATTAAATAACATACGATGTTTGGTACATATATAAGTACGGTTGCGCACAATATTTACATGCATTTGTGCATAAGCGTTCTGAAAAAACTATATGCTGTATCCGCCAAAACAGACTGTCGCTCTATCGAAATAAATTTTGTCTAAAAATAGAATTTATTATTATTTTACATAGTTTCGAAACCTCGAGCGAGCCTATAGCTCGCGACTCTCGGGCCACTCGCTCCAAGTCGCTTGCTCGAAATGCGACAGTAATTTGTGGAGCCTACTGTACATATATATTACCTGCCCCAACGATATAGGGTGGCATTGCTTCGTTATATACCCGATGGTACAATTTTACTTAATAATATTTACTGCACGATTTATCGTGCAGTATACATACTGCATGAGTCAGCGGCGTAATTATGTTTCGAGCATAGAGCGAGCAGCGGTCAATATTCTAGTACTATGTACATACTACATATGGTAAACATTTCTGAAACAATTCCATTTATCTCTAAATATACAGTACTCGCCAAAAATGACCGTCGCATTTCGAGCGAGTCGCGAGCGAGTGGCTCGCTCGAGATTTCGCAACTATTTAAATTAATAGAAAATTCTATTTTTAGAACAAATTTATTTCGAGCGAGTCGCGAGCGAGCGACAGTCATTTTTGGCGGGTACTGTACATTATTAACGATACATAAGTAGTGCAGTACCCACCAAAAATTAATCGGGCTTAGCCGAAAATCGATTGTTATTTCTGGCACACGTTCATAGTTACGGACAGAAATGACAGCAAATTGTTTAAGAAAAATTCGCGAATAACAATCAACCGTTAATTTATTTGAACTGTTCACATTTTGTGAACATTTGGCTTTGTTGTTTGAGAACGATCAGCGAAAAATTTGTTACTTCTGTCCGCAATCGTGTATTAAGCATTTTTAAAAATTGCTACACACAAAAGTATCGTAGTCAGTGTTGTGCATGCATAAAATGTCGCAACAACGGAAATGAAATATTGCTTTAGACGAGTTCAACCACTGCCACTGCTCTAAATGTATCACAAATAATCAGCGGAACAAAGAAAAGTTTGTTAACATTTCTTAACTCCCTAAATTTAGGGACAAAAGTGATTTCAAAATTCATTAAGAGTACATAATGTCAAAAAATATATGTGAGAAATCTTGACCGTTTTTTCTATTCCATTCAGCACGGCGTACAAGTTATGAAATAAAAATATCCAAACTTATCAATGGTACGTTTCTGCGTTTCTCTCTCCGTTTTATATAACACCTAATTACGACTGAAAAAAACGAAAAGATGTTACGATTAGCATGACGTACGAATATAATCTCATCTTTTATCACACAAGAAGAGAAATACAATGGTTAAACGGAAAGTTTCATCGTTCGACAGTGCTGTCACTATAAGTCGTTACCCAGGAGTCCTGCTACCCCACCAGGTGTATACACACAGAATTAATGTTGGCAGCAATATCGACCATAATCTGACGCAATCCAAAACAATTTTTCCAATACTGTTGGCTGTAACACCGTAAACATTTTACAAAAAACATTTTCTACCACCGCTTATTATTGTCACCGCCGAAACAGCTTATTACATCATTTTGAGAGTATATCATGATGGTCACCATTCTATATTTCTAAATTAGTTCTCAGCACATTTGTAAACACCCTTCTATTCGAACCCCCAAAACTATGAATAAGTAAAATGAACACCTCAAATGGGGTACTAAATATACGTTAGCCGATATAAACAGATAAAACCAATAGCATTATTCTTAGATGAATATCAATCAGTTTATCACACAAAACTATTATTAATCCATCCAAAACAGTAAAGCATCAAGGCCATTATGAACCCTCGAGGTGTCATACTCACTTTTGGTTCATTGATAAAACATGATACAAAGTAAAAATAAATTATTCTTCCTATTATATTATTATTCGGCAGCTATCAAGTGTCTAACGCAATGTATGTTCAATCTATTACATTCCATACTAAAGCTGTACAGTATATGGTGTTTACTCAGTGCAGTGCTGCTCCCTTGATTCTAACCCTAATGTAGCTCCTGGCGAAACGCTGACAGATATTACAACCAGCCATCAACCTGTTCTGAGCTCTTCTGAGAGTCAAACGCTCGAGTAAAACTTTTTCAACATTTATGTATTACAACGCAAATAAATTGTAAAACAATATTGTAGTATCGTGACAGGAATAGTTGGTAGAATAGATGAAATGTAACAAAAATAAGGATATAAGTTACTGTTTCACATCTGGGACCAGTGAAAATATGTGTCGGTCTGCATTTATTCGTTGTAAATCCCGTAACACTCCACAAGTCGTGAAGACAAAAAATTATTAATTGTTACAAACGTCGCAGATAATGGTTCAACGTTTTGTTCGTTCAATGTTTCATTTATTTCTGGCGCGTAATAACATTTGTTGTCAAAATGCGAAGAGTTGTCATGTGCAACCTCAGCATATCGAATACAATATGTGAAGAGCGCGTAAGCTTGCACTCGGTGTTGTAAAACTGTAGAGCTTTGGCTATTGAGGCATATGCGAAACGTTTCTTTTTCTGGCAACAAGTCTCGAAAAGGGAGCAAGAATATAGGACACCTCACGTACAAATCAAGAAAATGCGCTAAAAATTTCAAATGCTTTTTGCGCAAAATTCCAAATTCCTCGGAGACAAGCATCGAACGCGATGATTTCAAGCTGAAAATGTACAGTACCCGCCAAAAATGACCATCGCTCGCTCGCGAGTCACTCGAAATAAATCTGTCCTAAATGTAAATAGTTTTGAAATACCGAGCGAGCCATTCGATCGCGGCTCGCTGCTCGAAATGTACAGTACCCGCCAAAAATGACTATCGCTCGCTCGCGACTCGCTCGAAATAAATTTGTTCTAAATGTAAATAGTTTTGAAATACCGAGCGAGCCATTCGCTCGCGGCTCGCTGCTCGAAATGCGACAACCAGTTCTGGCGCGTACTGTATGTTATAGTCGAACATTCATATGTTTTATACGCTGTACAACAGCATAAGTTAATTTGAATAATATACATAATGTAATATATCAATTTTAATCCAGTCTATCAACGACACTATAGTAAATGTGGAAACCATGTACTACAATGGAAAGTAATTATAACATTGTTAGTTCTACTTTTACTACCGACATTCAGGGGCTTTGTTTGTACTCATATACTACCCACAGGGTTATGAGATCCAGACGACGGGGAATATTTGCGCTACATTGTCACTTTCAGAAGAAGTAGTTTGGAAAAATATTTTTTCAATATGCTACACAATTATATTTCAGGGTTTTGCAGCTGTCATACAAATGTGTTCAGGTTTTAAAAGCCAGTAATTCGATTCAAAAGCATTAAACGCACCACTCTGATTCCAAGAAGTAAACAAAATCTTTCTTAGATGAACCCTAGCACTTAACTTGCACTTCAGCAAATTTATATATTTTAAAATCCCGTTGCCTGTACACATTAATACGACCAATACGTAACAACAATACAATAAGTAAAGCACTAGAAGTAAGATACAACCAACAATATTGCATAAAAATATTACACCCGCCAAAATCTTCCACGGGTTCAACACAGATGGAAGCAACAGTAGCATCCTGGTCTCGCAACGCATACACGTGATGAACAGTCCGAAATCAAACAACATCCGCCTGTACGTTGAAAAATCTTTATAGTTGTTTAGCAGTGATACTGGTTACATAACGCATAAAAAACATGTTTTTCAAAAGCCACCACAGCTCAGTCGTCGTAGTAATAATAGCACTACAACCGTTGTAGCTATGTAACTATAATAAATGAGGAACAACTATTACAGGTGATTTGAAATTATGGTCATAGCCTACCTGTTCGTCGTTCAAATAATTTGGCAAACAAGCTATAAAAAGCTTGTACGGCGAATCAGCAACAATCGACGAAACAACGCCGGGTGCGGTGCCACCCATTGCTCCTGGAACAAAACGAAGCTACGCTAAGTAATAATTACTCATGTAGCTAAGATGTAGAAACCACGGCCAAGTGGAAACTACTATAATCAGGATAAACATAATAAAAACGATAGCTAGTATGTATTTGTAACAGATCCATACTGGATCGTTACGAAGTGGATTAATCCTGACCAGAGCCTAATGGCAACATTTTATCGAAAACCCTTAATCCTGGCTACATTCCAATGGCCAACATATACAAATACTCCAATAATCCTGGCCACAGTCTAATGGCCAACATTAAATAGACAGTCGAAAAAATCCTGGCCACATTCCAGTGGCCAACATTTACAAATACCCCAATAATCCTGGCCACGCTCCAATGGCCAACATTTAGCCAAAGACCTCGATAATGTTGTCCAAGGTGTAATGGCCAACATTTTATCGAACACCAATAACCCTGTCCACAGTGTAATGGCCAACATTTAGACAAATTCCCCAATAAACCTGGCCATAGCGTAATGGGCAACATTTTTGAATTTAGTTGCGAATGTCTCCCAACGTAGAACTCCCGCAGAAATAACCAAACTAGGTACGAAACCCACTGTAGCACCGGAATACGCACGTAAACGGGATTAGAACCAGTATATAACCTCTCTGCGCAAGCAAGTGCATAAGTCG
>JASANE010026410.1:0-64715 GCA_030248225.1 Trileptium ribeirensis
TATAATTTGCATACCTCTTGCTCACTGTTTTGGGTTTTGTTATTCAGTCAGTGTTTGGTGTTGTTGTATTACGGTAACGTTCGTTTTCATGGTTGTTTTGATAGATAGTGGTTATGTATGTTGAGTACGCGTACAGTTATTTGAAATAAAATGAGCTACGTAAATACGACTTTGACTTTATTAATAATACTAAGCAACACGCCAATACTTGGTGAACCCGACGTGGGTCTGCCAGTTAATAATCCTAGTATTAATGTCTTGATTCGACCGTCAGCCAATACTACTTTGCTGTGGCACAAACTTCGTTCTAAACAAAATACGCAGATAAACGGCTCCGACATCCTCATATGCCGTCAATACAACAAATATTGCGATACGCGCCCGCTAACCACAGCTACCTTTCACCAGTTATCGCGAGGAAAATTGCTTCGACCGGGTTTCTCGTTACGCGACGTCTGTGTGGTCGTTGTCTTGTCCGTTATCAGGGTTTTGCCATTGACGGTGCTCGACACTGTCGTCACATACATTCTGCGTGGTCGCTCGGAGGACCGGAAATCGGTTCAATCAAGATGCCAACGACGTGCGCAACGACGTATCAAATGCCACCGAAGACATGGACATCAGAAAAAGGTGCATGCATTGTCATTTGTTTTGTTTTTGATATGGATTATGCACTTTAAGTGTCCTATTTTGGGTCCTAAATCAATGTTTATTGAGAAATTAAACTTGGCCTCGATAATACAACTTTTTGTGACAAATGAAATTAATCAAACACATGCTGCTTTAATTTTGCGTATTAGGCTAAGGAGTAAACGTGTTAGGTTTAGTATATACAGCATAGGCAACATCGGTCATAACCATGCAACGGCTCTACGCCTTCTATTGGTGATCGCAGGTGATGTTGAGCCAAATCCTGGCCCTTTGAGTACTATTATGACAAATCAGGTTATTGAAAATTTTATGTCAACTTACCCGTATTTGTATAAAAAAAGCACATTTCAAGCGCGCCTAGCTAAAGTATCCTCAGCGGCTGAGGTAAAATCGGTTCTTAATAAGCTAATAATGTCAGACAAACGGATTGCTAGTGCAACTCACAATATATATGCATATCGAATTGATAATGGGCCACAGTTTGATGCCCACTATTGCGATGATGGTGAGTTTGGGGCCGGCCGGCGCTTATTGAAAACAATGGAACTGATGAATGCGGTAAATGTTGTTGTTATAGTTACTCGATGGTATGGTGGAGTACACTTAGGGACTCATAGGTTTAGAATTATATGTTCTTTAGCTACCGATGTATTGAAGTATTTTAATAATCAGGAAAACACTGACGGTGTGAAAGGGGCCTTTGAAAACAAGCAACGTCGCTGCAAACGGGTTAAATCATTAGACATGGAGGTAACGCAACGCCCCCAGTCTACAAAATTAGTGCAACCAATGGCTGGTACTCCTGCAGTGGCGGCGGTAGACCAATCTTTTTTGCAGGGCAATCAATACCCCGATAAACCAGTGGCTGCAAGTAATTTTTCTTTTAAAAAAACTTTCAAGAACCCTAAAAAATGTTCACGACAACGGCACGTGCAATGCACGTCGACAACTACAGAAAATTTTGGTAGTTGTTATAAGCGTTTATTTTCCCTAGGGTTCGGTTTCCATGTTATTGTAATGTGTTTATCTATAGTAATCGGTCTTTGCGCTTGGAAAGTCGGCGCAATTTCTGACCATGTTCCTGAGTATGGGAGGAACCAATTCAACGTTGTCGTCTGTAGTTCCGTAAGTGGTATTACTGCCCGACAAGCCACACAACTACGAATTTTACTGTTGATTGCAGGCGTGGAACCAAACCCAGGGCCACCCAAAATAGATGTAACTAAGTTCGAAACACTAAACAAGGAGGTGCTTGCTAGGGCATTGCAATTATTGAATGAGGATGATGCAGATTACGAATTGCCAGGTACCAAACGACTAATAGCAGAGGCCTTAGAGAGGTATCCCGTTGGGGTTGTTAACGTGGCGTTGAAATGGGCTGAAAATGGTGGACAGTCAACAACGGTTGAGGCTCCAACAGAAAGCGGAAATCGGTTACCAAAGCTTCCCGAGTTTTACCAACGGGATGCAAGGGTTTGGTTCACGCAAATTGAACCGCTCATCGAAGGTCTGTCAGACACCTTGAAGCGAAACGCCCTTTTGAATGCACTTCCAACCAACGTAATGATCGACAGCGGTACCAAAGCAACGGACAGCTATGTTTCCATCAAGGACTGTGTCCTCAATTTCTTTGGACAAAGTGAAGAAATGCAGCTCCGTAGACTGTTGGAGCAGCAGACCTTGGGTGATCGGAAGCCTTCTCTACTACTTCGTCAGCTCCAAGGAAAAGCTCCAGGCCATGCCGATCTTGTGAAGTTACGGTTCATGGCTGCTCTTCCGGAAAAAGTTAGAATTTCGCTGGCAGTTGTAGATGACATGGACATAGAGAAGTTAGCCAGTCTCGCCGATAAGATTCTGGAGCAGTTGTCCCCCGCTGTAACGTCTGATCACAGTGCTGTACCAGTGGCGGAGGTGAGTACCGCTAGTAATGTTGATGACTTGCGATTACAGATGAAGGAGATGTCTAATACTATAGCTCAATTGAGTAGAAATGTAAACAGATTCCGATCAATCAATAGATATCGTGAGCGTAACCGGGGAAATCGATATCACTATGGGAATCGATCTCGAGATAATTCCCAAGGAAGATCGAGTTCTGGTCCGCGATACGGTTCCGGCAGGCAACTCTGCTACTACCACGACAAATTTGGTCCTAGAGCCCGGACTTGTCGTGAACCTTGCGACTGGATCCACAAAAAAACAGGGAAACGAGCACTCTCCGGTTTCGAAGCGACGGGAACCGGAGTCAGAACAATAACCGTCGCAACTCCAGAACTTGGCAAATTTTTAGCAGATACCGGTAGCGTAAAGAGTTTCCTACCCAAGGTATATTCCAATGTAAAACATTTAAGCCCCAATCGAAACCGTAACCAGTTTGTAGCTGCAAACGGTTCTGTTGTTGCAATATACGGAACAAAGACAAAAAAAAAAAAAAAAAAAAAAAAAAAAAAAAAAAAAATAAAAAAAAAAAAAAAAAAAAAAAAAAAAAAAAAAAAAAAAAAAAAAAAAAAAAAAAAAAAAAAAAAAAAATAAAAAAAAAAACACAAAAAAAAAAAAAAAAAAAAAAATAAAAAAAGAACAAAAAAAAAAATAAATAAAAAAAAAAATAAAAAAAAAAAAAAAAAAAAAAAAATAAAAAAAAAAAAAAAAATAAAAAAAAAAAAAAAAAAAAAAAAAAAAAAAAAAAAAAAAAAAAAAAAAAAAAAAAAAAAAAAAAAAAAAAAAAAAAAAAAAAAAAAAAAAAAAAAAAAAAAAAAAAAAAAAAAAAACAAAAAAAAAAAAAAAAAAAAAAAAAAAAAAAAAAAAAAAAAAAAAAAAAAAAACAAAAAAAAAAAAAAAAAAAAAAAATATTAAAAAAACAAAAAAAAAAAAAAAAAAAAAAACAAAAAAAAAAAAAAAAAAAAAAAAAAAAAAAAAAAAAAAAAAAAGAAAACAAAAAACAAAAAAAAAAAAAAAAAAAAAAAAAAAAAAAAAAAAAAAAAAAAAAAAAAAAAAAAAAAAAAAAAAAAAAAAAAAAAAAAAAAAAAAAAAGAAAAAAAAAAAAAAAAAAAAAAAAACAAAAAAAAAAAAAAAAAAAAACAAAAAAATAAAAATAAACAAAAAAAAAAAAAAAAAAAAAAAAAAAAAAAAAAAAAAAAAAAAAAAAAAAAAACAAAAAAAAAAAAAAAAAAAAAAAAAAAAAAAAAAAAAAAAAAAAAAAAAAAAAAAAAAAAAAAAAAAAAAAAAAAAAAAAAAAAAAAAAAAAAAACAAAAAAAAAAAAAAAAAAAATAAAAAAAAAAAAAAAAAAAAAAAAAAAAAAAAAAAAAAAAAAAAAACGACGGTAGATTTCAGGATTCCACAGCTTGACCAGTGTTATAGCTGGAAATTTATTATTGCCGACATGTCGCAACCAATACTAGGGTTCGACTTTCTTAGTAGACACAGTTTGTCCGTTGACTGTAGAAATTACCGGTTGGTACGCTGTCCAGGTACGAAGACAACACCAAACAAAATTGTAAGTGACGCTACAAATTTTATTGCAGTACGTACACGCAATGTATCATCTGTTATTAGTTTGCCCAGCACCGATGGTGACACCATTTTACAAGACTATTTGTCTTTGTTTGACAAACCGTTGTTGACAGGCAATACTCAACATACCATAACACACCAAATTTTAACTACAGGACCTCCTGTTTTTTCCAAGCCGCGCAGATTATTTGGTGAAAAGTTAGAAATGGCGAAGCGCTACTTCCATGATCTAGAAAGAAAAGGTATTGTCCAACGCGGAGAATCTCCTTGGGCGTCGCCACTCCATATAGCACCCAAACCGGATAGTATTACACCTTGGCGACCGTGTGGCGATTATCGCCGTTTGAATGCCATTACCGTTCCTGACCGGTACCTATGCCAAACATTGGTGATCTCACAAATCGCCTCGGCAATTGCAAAATTTTCTCTAAAATAGATTTAGTATCGGCGTACCATCAAATTCCGGTAGCAGAAGAGGACCGGTTGGAAACCGCGATTACAACACCGTTTGGACTCTTTATTTATAAAGGCATGCCGTTTGGTTTACGCAATGCTGCGCAAACGTTCCAGCGCCTGATGGATTCGATTTTACAAGATTTTCCGTTCGCAATGGCATATCTCGATGATGTTATTATTGCGAGTCCAACTTATGACAAACATGTTGAACACTTACGCCTAGTTTTATCGAAAATAAAAGCAAAAGGGCTAAAACTTAAAAAAGCTAAATGTGAATTTTTCGTGCCAAAAACTAAGTTTATAGGGTTCGAAATTACACCTGAAGGGTTTCGCCCAATTGCGCAGAAGATTGATGCAATTGAAAATTATGCTAAACCCCAGACAATTAAGGGTTTAAAAAGATTCAACGGTATGTGTGCTTTTTATCACAAGTTTATTCCCAATTTTTCGCAAATAGCATCTTCTTTAACGAGCATGACTCGCAACACAAAAGCATACTTTAAGCGTTTGTTAATATGGACCGATGCTAGCAATAGAGCATTTGTAAATCTCAAAGACGCATTGAGACATTGTCAAACATTGCATTATCCTGTGAACAACGTGCGGTTAGAAATAACCACGGATGCGTCGAATGTTGCGGTCGGGGCGGTTTTGAATCAAGTAATAAATGGGCAACGACAGCCTTTATCATTTTTTTCACGAAAACTTTCGGACTCGGAGAGTAAAAAATCAGCTTTTGACAAAGAACTTTTAGCGATTTATTTAGCGCTTAAAAATTTTAACTGGTTATTAGGAACCGTATTTACAATATGCACGGATCACAAACCACTAGTACATGCCTTGAGTATGAGAAATACGACACTACAACAGTCGCGCTGGCTTTCCTATATTTCTGAATATAACTGTACTATAGAACACATTTCAGGGGCAGAAAATATTGTTGCTGACGCTCTCTCGCGCTCTAGTTCAGCGATAAGCTGTTCAAATGACGAGGAAATAGCGGTTGCGCAAGATAGCGACAGCAACTTACAACAATTTTACACACGCTACATTGCCACTTAAGGAGTTTGTTGTTAACGGTAACACGCTGGTATGTGATGCATCTACTGAACTTTATATTTGGTTAACCCGACGTGATGCCCGTGCAGATCAGTCTATGCGAAGAGTAATGAGCTCAAAAATGCCTGCTCCGCAGCTGGCCGCGGGGGTTGTGTAGTGATCACACAAATAATAATTAAAAGCTAGCGAAGCGTCATTTTCGCTAGTTAGAATATCACCACAACCATCCAACCGTTTCAAGCGGGTCCATGGTGTAGTGGTAAGCACGTCTGCTGCGCATGCGGAAGGCCCGGTGTTCAATTCCCGGTGGACCCATTCTTTAGCTTGAACGGCATTTAACAAAAACGGCTAACATAGCTTATATAGTGAGCATACCTCTTGCTCACTGTTTTGGGTTTTGTTATTCAGTCAATGTTTGGTGTTGTTGTGTTACGGTAACGTTCGTTTTCATGGTTGTTTTGATAGATAGTGGTTATGTATGTTGAGTACGCGTACAGTTATTTGAAATAAAATGAGCTACGTAAATACGACCTTGACTTTATTAATAATACTAAGCAACACGCCAATATTATATGCTATAAGTTTAACTGCAGTGAGTAACGAACGCACAGTAAAATGAACCCTAGAGTAACATAAAATATAAGTAATCATGTTTTAAATTACAACGAAATTTCAAACAAATTTGAACATGTGGTTGGTCCATTAACTCATTTATATGCTGTTAGGATGATGCCGGAGAATCAGTGATGTATTCTGTAGGTGAGTATATAGTAAAAATTAAGACCAATAGTCAATTTTTGTTATTATGCCATAGACATAAGACTTGCGTGATTTCCGCTTTCCAAATAAGCATCGTTTGATCACCACATATATCTTTACCACTTATTATTTGTGGGAAAACAACATAATAAATGGGGAAATCTGTCAAAACCTTGCGAGTACGATAATGACAATAAAATTTTGCTTTACCAGATTTGTCCTACTGCAAAAATAATCCTTTTAATTGCTTCGATAAAATAGATGTTTCTCCGTTTTAATTTTATATTTATTTTCTTAAGATGGAAATATGCACATCCACTAAAGTCAGAATGGCTGTTGGAGAACTCATAAAACTGACTTGCTAGGCCCGAGATGATTAATTTTTGCTATCATTCACATAGTATATCCTCCCGTGATTAACCGACGTTTTAGGACTAAATTTATGTATTTCGATTTCGTTGTGAAAAAAATGCTTATTTCACTTTATCCAAAACCAAAACACCTGCGTTGGCTATTCAGATTGTGTTGGAGATGTTCACCATTCAGTTTGTTTTGCATATATTAAATGATTCTCATGTAGCGATGGCCGCTGTTAATCAATTATATATAGCTATTGTTCTTATTGTATTATATAGAATATAGGATTTGAGTATCAATCAAGTATTACTATGTCGAGCGGCAAAGGCTTAACGATTAGCCGCGTCTCCATTTTACATACCGAACTGCGTATACGTGTATTTGTGTGAGTATAAATAATAGGCCTATGTCGCCTATTAAAATAAGCTTCCCAGTTGTATCACTGCAGTTAAAGCTGTATTGCACGGATAAAGCTGTGTCATGCTCAGCCGTAATTCACGAGAAGTGTCCGGCACTAATAATGCTGTCTCATCTATGCTCTTGCTTTCATTTGTGGACATAAAAAACATATTCTGTGTAACTCTGCTATAGTAAATAGCACACTTTTAACATATATAGATCAAATCTTTGGGATTTTGTACATAAGCAATTACGTTGTAAACATCACTTAATAGCAATACGACGAATTTTTAGGACCACATACATCAAGTTCTATGTCCTAGATCACTAACAAAGTACAGGACCCTTTTCTTACTCTATCACATTTACATTGAATTTGTTCGCGAACAGAGACAAATCCCCACTGAAAACTTATAATCGTCGTAAAACTGCCATCGGCCGATTGCCAATCACCACTTCTAAGCTAGCAGTGAATCGAATCGCTTGTCTTGCTTGTTCCGTTACAATGGATATAGATTCGACATCGTGTTTTACAAAATAGGATTGTAAGTGTGCGCCGGTTAAGTTTAGTTGCGCATTATAGATGAGAAATGCAAAATGATAGATTTTTCTCAAAATTAACTTATAGAATTTTGGTATGAGCTCATATTTCTTTAGTTGACCGTGATACTGAAATAATTCAAAGTCTATGGGCATCCCGTAATTTCAATTCACAGTGAATCTCAGATATTTTTTAGAGATTTTGGTCCAAAATATCACTTTTCGTCCGGCATGCGTCCCAGTAAGTCATGTAAGCTGTTGCTAGGAGCGTCTGGCATACCATATTATATACTTTGTGTAAGTTTGAATCATATGATTAAACGTATTATCATGTTTACGAGTTAAAAACGAAATACTGAGTTGATTTTGGCACAAAATATGTTGCGATACCATTGCTCCTCTGTAACAAATATCATGAAGAGGCATTTATAGTATATCTGTACCGCTTAAGACATAAAGTATCCAAAAATGGAAAGGTACGGTGGTTAACTCTTAATTGCCGGACACCCCCACCCCTTCGCGAGACGAAGAAGCGGATAAAATTTTGAGAAAATTAGAAACTATGCTATGGAAATTTAACCACATATCAAAACCATATACATGCCATATCCCGTCGAATAAAAATTGAGAAAATAGATCAATCTGGAGAAGAATTATGCGAACAGTTGACGAATAAAAAGAATTTTTTGCACAATAACGCGCTGTTTGAGTAAACTCCGTCCGGTACACTATTGCTTCTTTTCAATTTATTTTGAAAACATTGTTGGATTTAAAAAGGTAACGATATTTGCACATTTTGTTTAGCATACATCCACCGAAGTAGAGGTAATGAACGTTAATGGCTGGAAGAGCCGTAACCTTCATACTCTCCTGTTCAGAATCAAATTGCTTCAATTCTGAAGTATACTTTAAATTTTAATTTTTCTTGAATCAATATTTGCTGGGATTTTAGGTTTATGTCACCCAACGGTAATAATTCCTGCGTAAGTCGCAATTTATTCGCATTAGACGATACTGACTATGGCTCTGAACGACAACGTTACGACCACTTTATCATTCCGTTTGTAAACTTTCACCGGTTGCGGTCCGCCAGGTTAACGTAATAAACTTTTCTAGAAGCTCCGCACTAACCATTGGATTTACACAATTTTGGGGTCATATGTTCAAACTGAGGCGTGTTATTTAGTCAATACTCGTTAACATTTGTGAACCTATATAGTATCGACTTTGACACATAAATTCATCGTTTATCAATTTATATCAGTAGACTAAACAACATAGCAAATATTTAAACTACCTTTTCTTAGCGCCATGTTAGTCTCATAAAGATTTTATATATGTCAGAAGCATCATTCAATTGCTTGGAACAAAAACGACTTCAGACGTAAAAATTCATGTTCCCCCAGCATTTGAACACGCACTTTCTTGACACGTGAAATTGTGAGCTCATATTTTGAACAAAAATCATGATGTATGAACTCACCTTAAATTTATTTTCACGAAATACAACCGCGGCTAATTTTAGATATGAAAAAATAGCTTACTTTGTTGTCAGTGTATTCTCGGGTTGTAAGAATTAGAATATGTGCGACCATGAGTGCAATCTCTTCATTCATATGGTAGATTCGTTCTATTGTGAAATTGCTAAAACATGAGCAAAATATACATGTTACAACATTACAATTAACATAACATTAATATGCAACAAAATTATAATTCGAACGCGTTTCACGTTTCTATCTTTATTAATTTACTAAAATATATTTTACAGCAGCGGAAGTAGGAATTTTAACACTTAATTATATACATGCATGCTCGTGGGGAAGGTAAGGAGGTTATCAGGTTACCGTCCTTCAGCGCCACTCGCACCCACCCCTGACGACGGGCTAGACCGCCACATTCCTAGAGGGACGCCCCTGCTACATACCTGCGAATTCGGAAATTGAGCATGTATGATAATATGTAACAGGCGGATTTAGTCATTCACTCCTCTCGTTTTAACGTGATCAAAACACAATGACCGTTCCCATTCACCGTATTTGTTGTGGGGGTGTGTCGGACTCCGAAATGGGTGAGCTAAACCTATAGCAAATCTCCAATTTACAACACTCCACACCACCATAAAATTGAAATGGGAGTGGTCCGGCAAAATATAAATATATAGTGCGATTGACCTCGATAACGAAGGGCTACACAAAAAAACATCAGTGACATCTAATACAGATTCTGCATTAGACCACAGAGAAATGTCACCCTCTCCTTTATGTGTTCGTGGCTGGCATAAATAACCCTTGCAAATCGTTCAACACCGGGAAGAAGTAATAGGAAAGTGACCGACCCTCCCACTTTCTGGACAGCCCCCCTTAGACGAATGGAGTCTAAAGTGTTCTTAGGGTTTTGTCTTGTTAATAGCGTGCTACGCCTCTTCCCAACAGTAATCATATCACTGCCAAAACGTACAAAATTTACCATAACATACCATAAATAACTAAATAAAAGCAAAATTAACTAACAATTGGTCGAAAACCTACTGAACATTTGATGCTGCTTACGAATCTTGGATATCACTGCCTAAATTAGTTGTAACAATTTTTGACCAAACGCCTAATGGCTTCGGCCATACTGTATGCAATGTTTTTTGCTCTTTGTTGCTAGCTATTATAAAACTCGCATCCGTTTTAGATATTACTGGTTATTATTCCCCACTCTGTTGTAGTTGCTGGGCGAAATTCTTGGAAACTTCCGTGTTTTTGTGCGTTGAAATTCTTGAAAAATTGCCAACATTTTCTGACTGGCGTCTGTCATTAACGGGTGCATAGATTAGGATAATCCTTTTTTATTTCATATGTCTTGGCTTCTGGTACCCTCCAATTGGAACCAACATTGGTTCGATTTGTTCCTCCAACATAGAAATCCGCCCGTCGATAGTGCAAAAATTGTTATGTTTTTAGACGGGCAGGAATCTCATCAGGGTTGGTTTTTTCCAATGAAAAAAAAAACGGAAAAGAAGTCAAAGATTTTTGTTCGGCGAAAAATGGTAGGAAACACAGGTTTATGCGAAATTGAATCCCGTTGTTGATTGTTAATGCCTTAATTACTGAAAAAAGATCTAAAACTGCAGTGTTGTCACATAGAATTTGCAACCACACAGTGCAGCGGCGCTTGAATCTTTCCAAGGGGCGGGGTTATATGAAAACAACACGATGTCAATACTGATAGGAGCAGTACGTATACTTATTTTGTTTGAATTAATAGCGAATGAACTTCATATTTAGTATTATGTAGACTTACTAACTGGTGTCAGACTACCCGCCGTCCAAGTGATGCTGGAAGCGCATTAATACAATAGAGTATGTAATTTAAGACTACAACCCAACTGTCGAGCTATTTAGTTTATGACCCATCGTGGTAAACATGGCATACATGCTGGTGGGTTTCTATCTACGCATGGAAACAAAACCCAGAGCTTGATAGTGATAACAGTGCAGAAGTGAGCGTTTGTCTGAGAACAACTACCAAGGCAGTTGCGGCAATCCAACAGATCCTAATAATACAGTAGACGAACGACCTGAAGTCGGCTTACATAATTCATCTGAAATACATCAATCGCCGGCAGGTGAAACCAAACCTACGCCGCAGTCCTGCCCAGACCCAAAATGTCGACCAAAGACCTGCCTGTTATGTCGGCAACCAGCAGTGACAGCTCCAAAGCGGTTGAACTATCAGACTTGTCACATTCCTGCCAAATTGCAGCAGATGAACATATGACGTCGGCAAATACTGGGCCTGCACTTACACTGCCTCCTTAACTGTCTTACTGCTATTCACTGTCGATTGCTTCTGAGGAGATCGTTTGCACAAATCCATACACCCATTCTTCTGCTATACATCAACAGGATCAAAATAACGCTGCTGATAAAGAAAAGCCGACGCCTCACCGTAAAATCATTAGCTTCAAATCGATTGTTCTTTCAAGAAGTCGGCAGTGTATGCCGGCCATCGCAGAATTCTACCGACAAAGTTAGCTACACTTGAAAATATTACGCGTGTGAAAAACTGAAAACGAAAACAGAAACAGCAGGAAGAAGACGAGTGTCAGCCATCTACGTTTGGTACTCAAACTCAGGCAACCCCTGAAGCGACAACTACAGACTTATATCTCTGAAACAGTTTGTGGGGTGCGATACGTCATGAACGATCGAAAAGGGTAGATCAATGCTCGGACTGTGACAACTGGCAGCACGAAGAGTATGGAGGCGTCTCCACGAAACGATTTTTCTTTTGCCAAAGATGCATGTAGAAAATACGTACTACGGCGAAAATATTTTACGCCAGGCGTTAAAAAACAGAAATTTGTTTGAAAAATTCATATAATATTTGCTTATGTTGAAATATTTGTCATTATATATATTTTGCTATGTTCTTATGAGTCATGTCGGGTATGCCAATACGTGATTCAGAATAGGATCCTTCCGGTCCACATTGGGAAACGTGTGATAATGTGATCCACATTAGGAACAGGGCTGTAATGTGGATCACATTTGGGTCTTTCATGCAACTGACCAGATTATATTTTCAAAAATGCCCCGACCACTCCAAAATTTTAGACAGTTAAAAACGTATAGGCATTGTGGGTGTCAACTTTTGAGTCAGTAGTTCTTTTAATGTTCGAGAACGGGTTCTGTAGAGAAGAAGCTTTTCTTTCGAAAAATTATAGCGTCAAAAGGTGATTTACATTAGGATCCTTTCCTATATAAAAAAGCCGATCACTTATGATGTATTTGTCTGCCACGTCACTGTATAACCGCGTTTTATCCACTGTAGGGAGCGATTCACATTACGGTCCGCTCCTATATTTGAACGACAAGGGTTGGTTTTTATGTGTTGTAATATATTTTATAGTCACTGTAATATATTTTATCGATATTATGTAATGTAGTCGCAGTAGTATCTTTGTAGTTTTGCTGTTTCAAAAGCGTTATTGGATAAAGAGAGAAAAATCACTTATTTTCGACTTAGCCTTGAATATTGTGTCAATTTCGGTTTGTTGCGGGAAACGGGTGCTTCAGTTCTTCCAGGTTTGTTCGACTTCGCAAAATTTACGGCTCCGCCTGGCTTGAATCTGTTGCAGTATATTTTCTTCCTCTCACCGATAAACCCACTGTTCATACAAATAATTGGCAATATATTTTCTTAAATCCTATTTCGAAGCTAAATATTAGAAGAATCATGTAAAAACAATTTATTTATAAATAGCTTTTAATTTCAATAAAAATTATCTCAGCAGCGCTTCTGAAGCAATTTATTAATTTGTTTTCTAGAATAGACTTAGGCTGTTACATGGCAGTCGGCTACAAACGACAACTCGCCGAAATCGATAACTTGCAGAACCTAGTAATGTTGAAATTACTGGTACGACTATCGCCCAACATCCAAAAACATTCTAGGGTCATCAAACATTATTACGTCCAGTAATTTTGAAATTTGTAGTACTACCAACACTGAATAATTAAAATATGAATAAAATTTTGCGGCACCAAAATTTTAAATTGATAGTTCCACAATTGCCTGGAAAATTACAGGATGCGTTAAATTTTTCAATTCCCACAAATTTGCAACTTTGTGGGTTCTATGAGCACACCTGCCCAATCAGGTTTAAAGAGATAATCTATTAGCAAACTGTGCAAAAAGAAACAGTATGACACTTCGCTGCCCTAAACTCATGTTAGATGCCATAGGCCGAATTTTTGGGTACATTGGACGACAATTATATTGAGTCAATGTGTCTTGATCTCTCCTCCACAAATATAAATACAAAAATGCCATAGGTTTCTAACGCTGATAATGAAGTGTCATTTTTTTCTTATGCGCTATTATACGATTGGATAATCAGATAAACTAAATGCTGGCAAAGAAACAGCTTACAGAAACACAACGTTAATCACAACGGTAAACGCCAAAATTGAGATCAACCAAAGGCATCCGATTGATTGAATTGTGTCGGCAAGTACTTTTAGACGACCAGCTAATTTCTTCTGAAATTCAACGTTTTAATTAAACAAAAAAAATCAATTATGTGCAGCATTTCTCATAAAATTTTAGTCATCAAATCAAGAGTCCACATCTAAATAGGACCTGAGGTTCGCGGGTATTTAGGCCCTACATTTACAATTGCAGACGAGCATACTCCAACATTTTTAATTCATTAACATACGCGTAAGCAAGAACAATTTTATACTAATACGATAAGCATGAAAACCATGACATTTATGCTGTAATGTTCATTTGTATCATGGTGTACATACTATAAAGCTGTGCTACAACGATATCGCAAGTTAGCTGCAGCGCGGCTTGTTGTCGATTCAAAAATTCGTATAGTTTACTCGTTCGACCTCTTGCAATCGCACTCGTTTGAACTATTTTAAACAGTGCACATAAAACACAGAATGCACGAAAAATATACTGCAGCTATTACGTAACACAGCTTATATTGTGAAAGCATTACATCGAAATACCTGAACGCACGGTTAGCTACAAATAGCTATATTATCAATTAGCTGTAGCATAACCAGCCGGCGTGTAAATATTAGTACGCACAGTTGAGTTAAGGCGAATTCACACGTTCAATCTTTGCTCAAATTATTTGATAAAAATTTGACGGTAATTTTTAACGAAAAATTGCGATATTTCAAAATTTGAGAACAAAATTTGGCCTCAAACTTTTTCAAGTAATGAATCTTGTCGGTGATAGGCTACAGCAATATCCTTGAAAAGTTTGAACAGTGTTCACACATTCTAACATACCGAAAATGCAAAAAAGATGCTTTCAAACTATGATCAAAATTTGATCAAAATTTGATATTTTATATTGATAAGAACTCAATGTACTGTATAAAACTTGGTCAAGCCATGCATGTTGCGAGACGATCGAAATTTGTACTATATAAATATATAATAATAACTCAATTATTACTGGTTTTGTTTTTGTCACAGCCGTCAGGCTGTGACATTGATTTCAACTTTTGTCAGAGTGTGCATTACAGCTTTGGTTGCACTGCACTGCACGTATCTGTTATAGTCAAAGCCTTTTCAGATCCGACCGCTGGAGTCTGCATGCCAGGCAAAAATGGCATGCAGCAAACGTCTCGGATTTGTTGACTACAATTGAGATGAAAACATTCAGGAATTCCGAGAATTGATGACATCGAAAATTATATTATCAACTTTACCAGGTCTGAATTCATTCTTGCTATTTCATAGACAGCATATTCGCAAACGCTGAAGTCAAATAATTTGACATGTTTCAAAAACCAAATATTATGCTGAACCGTCGTAAACTTTATATTTAAATAACTATATGTAGTCCAGGCGCATAAATTGTATTGTTAATAGCAATATGACTGCTGTGACATTCTTCTTTTAAGAAGAAAACTTTTTTGTTTTCAAACAAAAGTTCTTGACACATAGTATGTGTTTCCGACAGGGTAGCTTGTTCATTCTGCGGTCTCTGTAGTATAGGATAAGCCATTATTTCAAATGCTGTTTTATAACGTAAATTCACATAGAATTAAAAAATTTAAATTTACGATTTCTATAGGCGTTGTCTCCTGTTTTTCTTGGCGATCATCAAGTGCAGCTGTATTCATAATAGGCGATGGCAGTGTGCTGTCTTCATCTGGAGAAACATTTTTCTTCGTTAGTGTTCTGTACTTAGCTGTCGTCGCAGAACCATCGTTGATCACGAATACACTTACTTCAGCCTTTGATATTGCAGTGTATTTCGTTGTAACTGCAGGCTGAGCAGTTGTTGCTGCTGTGTCGCTTTCTGTGAATCCGTTTGGACCAGCGATCCTTTCTGTAATGTCTGTTCCAGTTACTTTATCATCCGTTGTTGCATAATCATTTTTAGTAGTAATGACAGCATCAACGTTCATTGTTACGTCGTACTTGACGACGCTAGCTGTTTCTAAAGTTGCCGCACTGCTTTGTTCAGATATCTCCGAGATTCCAAGGCTTGTAATTATAGCATCACCGTCATTTCTTGCTGTGGACGATCCTTGTTGTTGCTGATTAAGTAAGCTTATGGCTGTGGATGTTTCGTTTAATAAAGGATCGCCTGTTGAGTAGTTTATTTGGAAGTTGGATAATGTAGTAGATGCCGGGCTTGTATTTTTGTTCATTGCTGTTGTAGATGGTTTTGTCGTTAAGATTGTCGATGAGATCGTATATCTGTTGACTGCGTTTGTAGATGGTGTTGCGGTTGAAACTATCAACGAAGTAGTAGCAAATGTTGTAGTTGTAGCTGAAGCACATAAATGTTTTGAGATTATACATTTCACAGTGTGACTTATTTTCGTTCTATTCATGAAACGCTCAACTGCCATAAAATACCGGTCATAGATACAGAAGTCGAGTCGAGAAAGCATTCTTATGTAAATAACTCGCTGAGTTTTTCATATGTAGTTCACTTGTTTGTCGAATTAATTAAGCATTAAACGATGGTGACCACTACTTTACCGGCTTGAGATCATGTATCACATTCACAAAGAAATGTGTGCTCCAACCATTGTACTACACACAATAGTCAAGCATCAGTCGCTATAAAATAAACGGTGATCGCGAATATATAAACGTTATTTTATTGTTACGCTTGAATTACAAAGCATCAGCAAGTGACGAAATTTCAACCGCCGTTATGCAGATAACACCTACTGCACAGTCTATCCCTCGAGATTATAGTGTTTGTAGCACGAAATACTTCTCAAGGACCGTTGTGTTTACACAATTTTAGGGTCAAAATGTTCAGGCAGAAGATAATATTGTGATCTAGGCTTCTATAGTTCTGCTCGTTATTATTTGTGACACTACATAGTCTCGACTATGACATATTATAATCATCGTCTATCAATTCATATCGCTACAATAAACGAAATGGCGAGGACGTCAATCACATTTTCTTAGTGCCACATTTGTCCCGTAGTGATTTTATATGTTAGCAGCATCATTTATTTTGTTGCAACAAAAAAGGCTCCAAATATAAAAATTCAAATAGTGGCCGGAGTTGAACGCGTATCTGCAAAGGACGGGAAGTCGCGCTAGACCGCTCGGCTACGTTTAAATGAACTCGTCTTGCATTACACTGTGAGTCATTTGAACTGTGGCACTAGTTTCCCAAAGAGGTTTGCAACGCTCCAGATATTCTAGTCTTAATAATTTAGTGCGGCCAGAATTTCTCGGTTAGAGGAACCAAAACCGTTACAAAAACACTACACTTTTGGACAGACGATTCAGACCACGCTTTATATTGTAGCCCATGCGTCTTTCTAGTTTGCTGAATCATTTAAAATTCGTAAAGATTGCTGCAGCAACTTAGAGGTTTCACAGCAGCGGAAAAACAATTAATGGTTGCTATAGCCCAGTGTAAACCCAACGGTAACAATGCCATGTATTCAAACGAATATAAGGCTATGTATGTTAATTTCTGCATTTCTGTATCTTTACTAAAATTTGCAAGTCTACTTAAATCAACTATGAGCCCCATTCAAATTTTTAAAGTACATGGCTCTAAGTTATGTAAATTATGTGTGCCATGAGAGTTTGCGCGGTGGTAAATTTTTCACAATAGTCTGTGTTTACCAACCATAAAGGTATTAGGTACTAACCTATTTCAGTGCAGACGGGTTTAATACGCGTAAATAGGTCACATATTTTCCTACTTAGCATGTATGAGCGATAAGCTAGGATTGAATAAAATAATGTCAAAATTTTTTGGATATAGTCTTATTTGAGCCACAAAAAATTAGTAATAATGCTTAACATATATATTACTTGAGTTTAATTATGGCTGTTAATTGCAGGAACAATAATATATAATATTATGAAAGGTATGACTATTTGTAGCGACAGTACACCAGTTATTTTCTGATATTCAACCCGGAGTGAAAATTGGCAGCGCCTTCTCGGGTACTATATCGTCTTTGTTTTAGCGCCCTGACACAAGTTCAACCTGTGGAAGATAAAATATTAGGCATTATTTTTCTAAAGCCTAGATCGAATTTCAGAGGTAATTAATGTCTTTATGCCAAGAAACATTCTTCAATCCTTAAATATATTTGATACAGACTAAAAGTGACACTAAATAAAGTCTTCAGGCATGTTGCTATATTAATAATTAGAAACTTGTCTTGCGTACAATTCCATGGGACTGATACCAAAACAAGGAATGGAATTGTTATAAGATTTCAGCATTGAATGTTGACTAACCAGTTCTCGTTCACAAACAAAAGCACATCTACTAAAATGCAATGTCATATACATACAAAATTTTCAATCGCATTTACTAAATTTCAGCACAGGTCATATGGTTGTTTTAAGCAAATTATTACAACTTATTGTTACGTTAGCACACACACATTGGTAACTGATGTTGGATTAGTTCGGTATAAACTAGTTTGGCGTAATGTTCTAGGCAAATTGTAGCAAAACATTGTCACTCAAAAATTGTATGAAATTACGACTATGCAAATTTCACACGTCAGCGTCAATATTTAATTGGGAAACACTCTTTGGAAAATCGTTTCCAAAAAACCTCTTCCATATAACGCTGTTGTGTACGAAACAACCATAGGAATTTACACTATAGCTTGAACGCAAATATATAGGAGGGTAATGATATATGATGATTGGCGGTGCAGGACACACCATAGAAATGATTTATCTGCGATGGAAATGGTTTATATCTAGTTGTTAAATCTCAGTAATACATGACAAAACGATCATGATATATTTTATACATATAATATTCGTAGAAATAAAGCTTTGGCTTTTGCTTAAACCATATATTTTCCTAATAGAACTATGTCACAGCAATTTAACAGCTAGGTCAGGGCCGTAACATTCCTTTTTGTCAATTACAGACTAAGCAGGTATCCTGACAGTGCTATCAGATGCCAGGCCTACATGGGTGTTCGTTAATTTTGTTAAATATAGTATCGAGTTGAGACTGCGCACGACCTCAATTTACTGCCGGTGTCACGAAAAATTCTGCCCCCTCAAAGCTTTGATTCCCCAGCCGCTAGTCTTCCGGACACAATTATTTTGACAAATTGTGTCTTCGTGTCTTCCATTAAAACTTTTATATCCCTCGGTAAAATTATTATTTCAGCTCAAATTTTCTATCGCTTTTGCTAATTATATCTTTCATAATATAATAGGTGAAAACGTATTTTAATCGCCTAAACGTTTGTTTTATGTCTACATTCCGCATAAATTTATCTGTACGCCGCCAAGCTCTTGTTCCTACCCTACCCATCATGGATCGTATAGAAGCACTTCCCATACTGCCCCTTCATGCATTGCGTTAATTATCTACACTAGTAAATTTTCAAAAAATTAGCTAATTAATAATTAATTAGTAATTAGCGAATTAACTAACTAAATAGCATGTTTTAACTTCATATTCACAGTAGTATAGTAGAATAGTAATAAACTTCATATTCACAATCACTACGGTGAGATGTAGTATATGCACTAAAATAATAGGTTTACACTAATTATTCATTGAAAAATAAGCAATCTTTGTTTAACAATGCCAAAAATAGGCTGACACGCTTAACTAATTACTTAATTATTAATTAACTGAAGAAAATGTTGACAAAATCTACATGTCTTGCACCTGTGCGATATTAGGCCTTTCGAAAGGCACCTGTTGCACCTGTTCGAAATTTTTTTTTAAATCGGTTCACTGGTTCAGTAGTTATTGAAAAGTTCAGCAGACGAACAGACGGCGCCAAATTTTCTCCCTCTGACGAAAACAAAACGCTTCGCTCCGCTCAATAACACCACATCGAAGTTAATCTTGCTTAGATCCACAACATAACGTATAGGGATTCTCGGAAGGATTGTTAGAAGTGCCTAAACTTCACCCTTATCGAGACAAATCGTGCGTTTCGCCGCTGTTCTAATATATCGCCAGTTCAAATCCAGTGACGTAATCCGTTGCTATACTGACAGTCACGTCACCGCATCGATTGTCCAGATTCATGGGTCAGCCATTTGAGTTTTACTTAATACCAACTAGCATTTTGATTCAGATAAATCTTGAAAATAGCAGACAATTCAGAGGAAGAACTCTTCTGTACAACGTAACGAGAATGTGAGGTTGAGCGTGATGACTCATTACCCAATCAGTGTATATATTTGTGACTGTATGGACACAGCAATTTCCTTCCCCAGCAACAGCGTGGATTGTTGCTACCGTCGGGAGTTGTTTCGAACTTGTCATTCTTGGCTGCTAAATTACCATTGGAATTCAAAAACGCATGGTGACCTACATCCGTTGTTTACTGTATAATGCAAATAATCCACCAGGGTCGTCGCTGGTACACTTACAATATTTTTCTGATCAATATAGCTCCTTAGCATTCGTACTTAAAGGAAACTCAAAAGTCTAACTAGGTGTCTAGGCATCTAATGTGGAGACCTGCGAAGAAGACGCTGCCACGGAAGTATGTTATTATTATTGTTCTACTATTATTATTCATTATAACAGTTCGGGAAGAACATAATTATGTTACATTTGACAGTTCCGAAAGCATATGCAGTGTTATGTTATACTCCGGAAGTACATTGCTATGCCCCATGTGACAGTTCGGACATTGGCGCAGATTACTTCTGAAGTGTAGGGAAATGCGAAAAGTTTTGGAGAGGGGTAAGATGTTTGGAGGGTCATTTAACCACAGATTTTGACCAAAGGGTTCCACACCGAGGGACATTTGCCCCAGATTACAGATGCGTAGAGAGTCGCATCTTCGTCATCTCCCGCCGGATCTGGGCCTTTGGTTTCGGAAGTTTCTGCAATACTATTAGATATCTTCATTAATTTAGCAGGAGGCATTTACACTTATACGACAGTGACAGTAACTGCAAAAAGTGACATCGTATGGGTCGTACACATGCTTTTTATATGAAACCAGGCACCTGAGGCTGATTTTGAATCTGGGGCAAGATAAGATAAAAAAACATCTAGCGTATAGCTGCCTACAGGTGATAAAGGATTGTCCCTGAGGGTCGGCCCCAATACAATTTATTCCCCATGAAGCCATATTTACTCCTTTGACGCGCTGTATGCGCGCAAAAAATTGGCAGAAACTAACAATAATTGATACACGTTGGCAAATCTGGCCGGGAGAGAACAAAGGTCGTGCTCCTGCAGCTAAATTTCGACACCCCTGCCTGCCTTTTCTCGGGACTCTTAACAATAATTGATATACGATGGCCAATCTGGGAGGGAGAGAACAAAGGTCGTGCTCCTGCAGCTAAATTTCGACACTCCTGCCTGCCTTTTCTCGGGACCCTTAACAATAATTGATATACGTTGGCAAATCTGGGAGGGAGAGAACAAAGGTCGTGCTCCTGCAGCTAAATTTCGACACTCCTGCCTGCCTTTTCTCGGGACCCTTAACAATAATTGATATACGTTGGCAAATCTGGTAGGGAGAGAACAAAGGTCGTGCTCCTGCAGCTAAATTTCGACACTCCTGCCTGCCTTTTCTCGGGAACCTGTAAGAAACTTAGTTGTATCAGCCGAACAACTGTTTCAGTTGCGAGTCCACGACGAAACGGGATATTCATACGTTCATGTTTGTGTGTATCTAGTTTGTACATATAACAGCAAATTCTTTTGATTTTTCTGAGTATATATTTACGCATTTAATATATACGCCAACTACATAAACAAAACATAGCTGTACAAATAGGTAGGTGTTTTACTGTTGATCCAAACACCAACCAAAGTTACTTTTAGTGCCAGAAGTGAAATATATGCTATGCCCTTCTCTGTATACTAAGCTTTATCTTGACCTTTGGCGCAAGGTAAGCTGTTTATGTGAGCCTTAGTATAAGCCTTAGTCTAAACGGATGTTGCCGATCCCAACACTAAGCTTTTCTTTTGTGTACGTCATACCGTCCCCCCTCCTGAAGGTATCGCTATAATGAAAGTATATTATAACAGCATAAAGGCATTTGATATCTGTATCATTTGCATTAGCGCAGCCAACGGGCCAAAAATAATCATCAAAGATTAGATAGCCAGGCTTATCGCGCCTGCAAGAAGTGATCACGATTGTCTCTATACTTTCCAGCATTGTGTTAACCGTTAATACCCAACCTGGTCAATCAACATCACTGCATATTTCAACACTTTGTGCTAAGTATGTTACGTTACGTACGTGTTCACGCGTGTTGTTAATCGCTTACATGACAGATATATTTTAACTGCCCCGTTACGACCGTAATAAACTGAGGCAACGTTTATGTTTATAATGCATTTTCTGATATATCTAAAAATGTTGAATACATCGTACTGATACATGATCATCATTAGAAAGATGTGTTTACAAATAACTACAAGTATTGCTATTTTGCCTTCAGCGACGTTATTTTTCATAACATTTAAAACCTAGTGCATGGTTGTACAAATGACTAATACAGAAGGTCAGAATCCGCTTTATAATTGTGTCTGGAATACCTCAATTACAATATAAAAAACAGAACATTATATCGATAACTCTTCGCGCCCCAATTTATTTGTCTTTCATGCACTGTTTGGTCAAACTGGTTCCTACGCCAGGAATTGAATCCAGGTTTGCATGGTATAGACCGGCGCGCCCAAACAATTGACCTATCCAATGACATTGTTCGTTACCTTAAGGAACTATATAAAGAGAGCGATAACATCGAACGTCACACGCCAAACTCAGTTAGCATAATGTTTTGCAATGTGCACTGATGCAAATTTGCACCAATCGGCGTGAAAGGATTAAACAGTGAATGCGGTGAACAACATAAAGAGAAAAGATGTAAAATTGGTTCCTACGCCAGGAATTGAACCCAGGTTTGCTGGCCCGAATACAGTTCGTCGAGTCTCTGCCAGAAATAGCACGTTTTCAAATTTCATCACGTATTGCGTGTTTACCTTACAATGAGTGCCCATTAGGTTACCAAGCACACTGAACACAATGGTTTTGCGATCTATAATGCAGCGTGACTATAATATAACTTTTCTTGGGGTGCCAAGGGTATTAAGGTCGACGAACCCGATTTCCAAAATGTAGTGTGTTTTCAGTTGTTTGGTTGCGTATGGCCTACAGGGTATCAAGAATTATACAGTTTTTTGAATTATATATATTTGAAGTTTAGCGCTTACCAGGTACATAATATATCGATTATCGTTCAGATTAATGTCTTTTCATTTAACTATAATTAATCTGTTAGACAAGAAGTGAAGAAGGATAAGTTTTTGATATAGGTCTAGAATGTTTGTTCCAAGGTGCAATGCACACGTTGACAAAACAAGGAATATAATATAACTATCTGACGGCTATAAAAAGTTATAAACAAAAAGTTCGGGGCGTGCAATTTGCCACCACATCAGAATTAACGTTATACAAAACCACTTGGCCATAGAAGCAACGTCAAGTACATCTTATTATTTATCATGTATATTAGTTTTAAGCTTTATATACGGCACGGAAAAATTGATATGCAATGTGAAAAGTTAAAATGACTGTTCTGGGCGTGAGAGAAATTCACTGTCGCACCCTTAAACATCTAGATGAAACTTGATTTGTAAACCAAAATAGGATTGCTACAAATGAATCTGGTTACTATTTTTGAAACAAGATAAACGGAACTCTGGATATACCACATTACCAGTCATATTTTTTAATGAGTTGCTAAGCAACAACGCTGAAGGTAATGGCGTTCCTTGGCACATCAAAACTTTTAATATCTGAACAACGTAAGTTTTTGCCTATTCTCGTGCTATTCAGTCGGCCGTTGTTGATTGAATCTTTTTGTATTTTTAAATTTGTGAAAAAGGCAAAATGAAAAAACAAAACTTCAAAGGAAGGATCACACTCGGGACGTCGCGATTTATACGCCACAAACACGACAGGATAGCAACTTTTCGAAAAGTTTTATAGCAATCAACTATAATTTTAGCGAATGACAAGTAAAACCAATTTCAGTGACCCAAATTTGTAAACAATACAAGTTTCAGTGAAATCCAGGTGGACTGGTTGTGGTTAAAACTTCGTGCTTTACGCAAGGGCATCATATAACGCAAATAAGATTGAATACTATATATAATTGGTATTTCTGTTCCACCGACTTTGCGTGCGACTCCACAGATTTTGCGTCCTACGGCTTAAGTACTCTATAGTGCAAATGCTAATTACGAATTGATATCTTTTATTTTATTTCCATGATGCAATATAGAAACAACGTACTATGCCCAATACCGTACGAAATTGAAAACAAAGACGTCCGAACATTTTCGAGCTAGTCCAGTACAGGTAAATACATAATTTAATTTTATATATGTTAACATGTTATTTTTTAGATATATTTCATATTGAGCTATTTTTTTATTTAAACAACTATTCTTTGAAATTTCAAAGATGATTGTTAACCCTTTAACGCCCGAGCTAGTTTCTGTATTGCACAATTTTTTTTTATAAACTCAAACTGACGCTGCAAATCGAAACCCGATTGTATGGATTAAAACAATATATGCAAATCACTGAGCTATCTGGGAGCTGTTACTCGATTCATTAAGGAAGCTCACAAAGCGAGCAAATAACACCGCGCCCACAAACGTATGTAGCGCGACCTATTCAGTTAGTACAGAGCCGTTTTAAATATGTGCTGATACCAATTGGCAGAGTTGGGCATGAAAGGGTTAATAAGATAATTCTTTAGAAGATGGCTCTTGAAATGTCAAGGAAATGTGCTTGCATTTTTAAAAGAATATCTGGTGGTATAAAAATCAAAGAAACTAGTTTTAAATTTCATAGAAAGTATTTTAAGGGTACAAAATGCTTGTAATAATTTAATTCCCTGCTACCGGCGGTCTTTAGTACACTAAATTAGCGGAAAGCACCATTTTTTAGTTAAACGAAGATATATATTTATCGTAAAGAAAGATAACAGTTAAATCAGCATTTTTTAGCAAACACAGTCCTCGCGTTGTGCCTTTCAACTTTTGGCTACGCCCACGTGAAAGCTCTATGCCGACGGTCCAAAAGTATTTCCATCACTCATTCCTCAATTATATTTTGTGGCGGTTAATATATGGTTGTTGTTATTACATAGCTAGGCTTCAGGATTTGGTCAGTTTTTCGTTTACCATTTTTTTCGTTTTATAAATATTAGCAATAAATTAAAGTCCAGTTATTAAGGCAGTTGGGATTAGCCGACCGAGAAGCCTCTGTATATGTTATACCAAGTAATTCGACTGCTTTTGCATTCGCAAACTACACTCAGAAAACCGTCAGTTAAGGCACCCCTTTAAAACCGGACGGACAAAGATAGATAGAATTGCATAAAATTTTTGTGTGCGACTTAGAACTCGTTAATTTGAATATTCGTGGATGTTGCGAAATTCGATGCGACCAGTAATTTTCTGAGTGCTAATGAAGGCTTAGCTCAAAAAGCAGACTGTCTCTAGTAATACATAATAATTTTCATGGCCAAAACAGTCAAAGAAATTGTCTCTTCTTGTTCAAAATTCAGGAAGTAAATTTCATTCCTAACCTAAACTAAAATACAGTGAAAAAGACCGTCTTTAGGAATACAAAACAATTTTCATGGCCAAAACAGTCAAAGAAGTAGCCCCTTTTCTTGTTCAAAATTCATGAAGTAAATTTCATTCCTAACCTAAACTAAAATACAGTGAAAAAGACCGTCTTTAGGAATACAAAACAATTTTCATGGCCAAAACAGTTAAAGAAATTGTCTTTTTTCTTGTTCAAAATTCATGAAGTAAATTTCATTCCTAACCTAAACTGAGCATTGTCGTTCCTTTTGCTGCGGTTGTCGTTGCTGTTGTTGTAGCCGTTGTTGTTGTTGTAATCACTGTCATTGTTATCGTTGTCGCTGTTGTTGCTGTTGTAGTCGTTGTCGTTGTTGTTGTTGTAGTCGTTGTCGTTGTTGTTGTTGTAGTCGTTGTCGTTGTTCTTGTTGTAGTATTTGCTATTGTTGTAGCAGTTGTTGTTGTTGTAGTCGTTGTCGTTGTTCTTGTTGTTGTAGTTGTCATCGTTGTTGTTGTAGTTGTCATCGTTGTTGTTGTAGTCGTTGTTGTTGTCGTCGTTGCTGTTGTAGTTGTTGTCGTTGTTGTTGTTACTGTAGTTGTTGTCGTTGTTGTTTTCGTCGAACCTATAAAACTTTGAATCGACACATTTTAGATACGATAAACAAACAAGAACTGTACATTTTGCGATATTAGCTTTTAATTAAAAAAGCAAGACAGTAGTTAGCCAAATTTCCATACGCATAAAAAGTAGGAAAATTATCTAATAGTTATAGTCATAATGACATCCATTCATTCTTTACATTAACAATAACCATAAACGGAACTTTATCGATCTATTTAAAAATTTTTTATTTGATTTATTTCAACGAGCAAATTGCTTCCGCTAATTTTGGAACTGAAATTATGGTTCTGTTTTGTGTTAAAACCCCTAATTTTGGCTTATTCACAGCTACGACGCCACCATGAAAGCAGGGATTCTTTCCCCACACCTTCGCTACAAATCTTCAAGAGGGTATCTTTCATGAGGCCAAACATCTTTCCAAAAGGTTTGGCAAAACGGAAAAATATTGAAACGTGACACGCTTATTTACGTTAGTAAATTTTAGTGTAAGTTTTGAAACTTTTAAGATAATTACAATATGCATGCATTTGTTCTTGAGGAAATGCTAAAACATATTTTGCTCTTTGATTGTTATAAAAACAAGTATTATGTGAGCTGTCGCTAAAGAAATAAATAAAATAAATCTGTTTCTTCAGCTATTAAAAATTTAAATGGTGTCGCATACTATATTGTACAACCCGCAAATACATGGATAGATGCGGTTGATTCGAACTGATAATAAGATTTCTCGTGAAAAAAAAACTTAGCATTCTCTAGTTCAGCCGTTGCAACTAAATTTCCATAGGTTATACCATACATGTTGACACTAAGAGGTCTCAGGGGAGGGTATCCGATGTCGGCAGAGGGTTGTATCGGGGAAATGAGAAAAGTGGGGCGGTTGGTGGGAAAGGTCTACCATGGAAGAACTTAAAAAGTCGACGACCAAGTTTTGCCGATTTTATACCCATTTTTGCTACTATTCAGCCTATTTTTACTAAACTATGACGAAATGTTCCGGTCGCCTTAGGCGCGGAGGATGAGGTTAGGGAAGCGGAGCCCAAGGTGGCAGGCGGGTACCTTAAGGGGAGAGTAGACCAGGGCCGCTAGGAATCAAAAGCATCAGGAGGTATCCCCTCCCTACAAATCCCTGCTTCAGCATGTATGGTTTACACATATAACTGGCGGATGGTGAGCTATAGTAGTTAATTTCGTTAATTCCAGTAGAAAAGTTAAATACATTACGTCAGAATGGCTTTACTGCGCGTTAGATTAACTATGACTTTCTTAAGATATCCAAATGCCACGTCATCTAATTAGTCACGCGCATGAAAGGATTAACGAAATTTCTACTGTCCCTATCAACGATCTAACGAAACCACAGCGGTGGGAACAGGCAGCGCGAAGCTGACGAGGAAAGAAGGTATTTTAAGAGTTGATTCTACTGTGCGTTATTGTACACCTTAGAATCGAATCTGGATACTTTCCTGTTTAGAGAGTGTATATTTTAAATAAATTTTTGTGAATTTATATAGCATTTTCAAAGTAAACTTAACGGTTACAATCCGGATATGATTAGTGGAAATAATCGAAAAATAAATAAGATACTATTGAAATCCTAAATTTTTATCATCATCAACATGACATGACCAATAAAAATATCCATTGTCACACCCGACTTCGAAGTATTTCTTGGTTAATGTTTCAAATGCACTCTTTGATCACTCAATAGTACACTTGCAGGATCCTATTCACCTGAACAATTTTAATCCATGTTATTACTCCACTACCAGTTAAAGGTATATATTCTAAACAAGATTACAATTTTTGTTACCGTTGGAAGGTTTACCCAAGGTAATAGAAACCATTAATTGATCCTCTGCTGCTTCGTAACATTTGAGTAAAATAAACTGCTGCAGTAATCTTTATGATTTTTTCAGTGGTGGAACAAACTAGAATGTCGCGTGAGCTAGGATATAAACGGTGATATAAATCGCCTTTCTGGAAGTGTAGTGGGTTTGTAATTGTTTTGCTGGCTGTAACCGTGAAATTTCAGTAGCTACATTTTCATCCACTATTTCTTCCGCGTTGTTCCACCCTATTGCTGCTAATACTTGCTACCCGCTCTAAATTTTTAGACCTAGAATATCTGCAGTGTTTCAGCCCTTTTTGGAAAAATCGCAGCTAAGTTCAAATGATTCGCAATGTAAATCAGGACGCGTTGGTTAAAAATCGAGCGACTAGTCTAGCGCACTGCCCTTCCTGCCAGTCCAGAATGTGTGTGCTCAACTATCGCCGGCACCTGAAATTTAGCATTTGGAGTCGGTTTTTGTCCTAAGCAAATAATTGCTGCTCTAAACTTTAAAATCGTTATGGAACTGGACAATAAAAAGTGAATGAAGTAATTGTTATGTCGTTTATTCTGAATAATGTGAATTGATAACCGATGAATTTATATGCCAAAGTCGAGACTGTGTAGGTTCAAAAATATTAACGAATAGAACTATAAAAACATAGATCACTATATAACAGGCTTTGCGTTGAACATATTAACCCCAAAATTATAGAAACCGAGCGGTTCGTGCGAGGCATCTAGTTTTACCGTTCTTGTTCAGATATACCTGCACATTCCGGCAGTGTAGTCGTATTCCACAATTGGTTTGGTTGGCAAATCCACACATCGTTAACCAAAACACCTGGCAACGAGCTAACGAGTGATAAGCCATCATTGCATTCAAATGTAACAATTGTACCGACAGGATAGTACGATCCGAATATCGGTACAAGATATGGATGCGTCAAAGTAACATTGCCGTTAGCAATTTCCGTCACCGGTTCAGCAGGACATACAGTGCAGTCATCGCCGATGTCTGGTAAATATTAAAATAAATATTATAAAAATATATTACATTGCTACCAAGCGATAGGAGCATTTGTGGGTGATCTCCATAGCTACACATTGTAAACATACATTCACGAGTTCTGAGGTCCTGGTGGGGGTAGTCCGGGAATCGGGGGGAGGGTAGAATTCGACCTGCCGGTTGGTGGGGGGAACGCGGTGGGAAGGCGTGCCATCGACGTATATGCATTCAGTGCCTTCTTGAGTGGTTGAGGCAACTTGTCGGAGGGGAAGGGGGAATGGTCCAGCGATTCGTAGGAGGGTACGACTACAAGGCGTTTTCACACTGCATCCAGTCTGATGCTCTCCGGCCTGATTTCCGCTTGAATGGTGTTTCATACCGAATCCGATCCGACTTGACTCTATCCGATAAAGAATGCACAAATTTTTTTCGGATCTGAGTCCGATGATATGGTGTGAAAAAACACATATACATACACATATACAGTTGGCTTTGAGTTTGGCGGTAACGGATTGGATCAGATCGGATGTGGTGTGAACACAAATAGGGTTGTATCGGGACGGAACGGATCGGGCGAGATGAAAACAAGGTGTGAATTACGTAGCTTCGACGAGTTATAATTCGAATTTTGTTTAATTTCAAACTTTCTCATATACTTAATGTTTTTTATGATATAATGAAAACTTTGAGCAAAACGGTAAAGTGATTTTGTTTGCAAAGGCGGCAGCGAGCTGGCACCAGACAATCTGTGGATTTACTCTATTGTTTCTGTCTAGCCAATCTTGCGTGGCTTTCAGTTTCTTTAACTCAATTACCTAAGAGGACATCATGAATAGATCTAAAATCAACCAATCTAAAGAAAAAACTTTCAGTGAATCTTTTTGGGCGGCAAAACGGAAATTATCATCAGAATGCAAAATTGACCTAAAATGCTTGTTTTAAAACGCCAAAACCTACCAGAAAAGGATGATTTTGAAATTTTGGCCCTAGGTTCATGATAAATATTATTTGCTCTGGGAAATCAAATGTTTTTGTTGCTAAAACTGTTGCCAATTTTTTCAAATGACTCGATTTATAAAAATCCAAGCAATATAGATGGATAGAAGTTTTAGACATATTTGCTCATGGTGCTACTGCTATGCATGAAGCAAGCCTGAATTGCGAATGTGATCCTTTGTTGTGCAATGATACTATAGTATTTCATATTTCGCAAACTAAAATGATGGCTTAGGGCCTAAGCAATACCAAAACCATAGGTATTTCAAGGTGTTGAATGTTCGAGTATTTTTCGGATTGGCGGTTAATCGGACACGGGGTTTTATATTTTACGAAGGTAAATTTCTCTCTCTCCCGTCACAGAGGTAGTGGATGCCTACAGGCTATGAAAAGGCAGTTTTGGCAGAGGCAACGAAATTTCCTAACATATAGGACGGTTTTCTCACCATACTATCCCAAAAAATATAAAGAAATGAAGGAAATGTACTGCATGTCATTTTCAGATGAATAAATTAGAGTCTTAAAAATCCAGTCAAATACTAAGAAGCAATATATTTTATTAATCGAATTAAAACTAGTGAAGGTCGCTTGCGAGCCAGCATTCGAGTGGTGAGAACAATCCCCCAAAGTCTGTTGTAGAAAGCACACACAAACAACGCCTTCACACAGTATACAGGTGCAGCATTATATAAACCGTGAGTGATGAGTCATAGTTACGCCCGCCTCTTTTGATAGCCAACGTATGCAGTAGACAAAACATTATACAACGAGTACAAAAACAGTGAACTAACAATTTAATAATTCAATAAAACCCTAAATTGACCGTGAAAAGAACGTTAAAGAATTCAAACCGACACTTGAGAAAAATCTCATTTTTCATACCAAGTATAAAGCAGAAGTGTGAAAAATGTCTGCCACACAATATCTTTGACACTCGCAATCAGCTTGTTGGCCCAGAAAACCCCATATCCGACACTAAAACCAACAATAAGCACACATTTAGGTGCATTTCCCACGACCTTTCACCAAATATGAAATTTGGCGCCAACTATACGCGTATAGACTCCATATTGGGAAGTAGTTGAAAAACTTGTTATATATCATTGGAAAGCGCTGGTAAAGCTACATGGAATAGGCCTATTAGTTTGCGGATATCTCGTGTACTTATTGAGAAAATTCGCAAAAACTGGAGGGGGTGCCCGAAAAATGGGCCAAAATGACGTCATTTTTTCCCATAACTTTTCCCACGGGAAAAATTCAAAAATCGGGCTCCGTCACTACACCTAAATCGATCATTGAAATATAATTCGTTTTAAGTATTAAGAATTAAGATATATTAATTAAGCTATATATGAAAACGAATCTCTTTTAAACTGAATGCCTAAATTTTCAAGAATTTTTGCTTGCAACTATTTAAAGCATTTTTGATTATTTATATTTAATATTAGGTTCTCAATTTTATCATTGTGAATATTTACTGCTATAAAATATTTTGCATTTTTTATATTCACAAAATAAGTGCAAATGTCGCCACCTACACAAGATCTGAGAATTTCGGTCCGCGTTCCGTCGGGTCGAAATCCAATTACAGACAGGCTGGTTCAGGTCGGGCAGATAGATTTCCAATGGACCGTTCTCATCTCTAATCTAGACAGGAAATAAAAAGTTTTAGCCTTCCGGTTAGAAGTAAAAACAAACAAACAAAATTTTTTTGGGATTTCATTTGCGAATTGCTATTGCATCCTGACATCACACATGCAACAGGTCTCACTAACTTATTTCCTTATTTTCCCATAAATGGGTCATGTACATACATATACGATATTTATTTATTTTCGTTATCAGTTAAATATTTGGGATAAATTCTACCTCGAATCTACAGATAAGTCCAGTTATTGCGCAAATTAGGTATATAGTTATAGCCGTGCGCTAGAATGCCTGGAGATACAGCTAGCTACGGTTATAGATGGTCCACTTTAAGAAAGAGGGATAAAATTTGTAACACAAAAATTACCTGGGTGTTGATTGCAAAATTACTGGGTGCGTACAATTTATTACAACCCACAAATTTTCCATTTACATGGTAATAATACTGTGTATTACGAGACCTAACCAGAAAATTCCTCGGTGCATCAAATTTAGCAGCGCCCACAGTAATTTCAAATTTATGGGGCACGCTTAATATTTATGAGAAATTTTAGAATATTTAAAATGGATGACCAATTAATTATATTATAAGCCCCAATTTCATAACCATCTGTGCCTTCAACGATTTCTATTCACGGTTGCGTTCTTCGTACTCACTCAAATTCGTACCATAGCAGTTATTTGACATTTAGGTGCAACTGTGTGTACAAATCTTTGAACGCACGTTGGCAATATCACAACTATTCATAAATAATCAAATTACTAACACTTTTCGCAATAATATCGAATTGCATTGTTCGGATTGATACTTATTAAATGATACATCACATTGTCTGAATCGATTACAAGAGTTCCAACGCTCAACGCATCGTGATCTGAAATCCGAAATAACTATAGACAACAACGTCAAGTCAAAAAGATTTTGTGACATTTGGAGATTATCTTCGGATGTCTCATAAATAGGCATCAAAACAAGTCACACTGTTCGAAGTTCTCAAGTATCTCACAATTTAGCATGATTTTATGTTGCCCCAGTTAACCAGAAAATTTATAATGAAAGAAGGGCTACCATTCGTAGCATCTGTCTCAGCAGTTGATTGTCGTAAACATTCATCGTGATATCCAGCAAACTTCGATTGTTACAACAATCTTCCACTTCATTTGGCCGAGCGTCATATTCGATACATTGGGCGAAGCGTCACAGTAATCCGGAAAACGTTACAAGATGCGCTCGTAGAGATGGTTAAAGTTAAATTCCGTTTCGACATGTGACTTTGACATGTGCCGGTTTTAAATAGTAGATTTAGATTGCCTTGCACAAAGACATGTGATTTTAAATCTTCTGATCCCGAATGAGTTTGGCCAACATTGATTTGGCGCCCAAAATTTCGTTTAATATTGGCTGCTGGCATATTATTCGGGTTTGGTTTCTTCTCAAAACTACATCCGCAAAATAGAGCAGAACGATATAAAATATACGACAAGTACAATAAATTTCTTTCATTCCGCAAGCCAAAAGCGTTAAGTAGTAATCATATTTAGTCGTTCAGCATAAACACGAGTTCGAACGATAATTTTTGGCGATAATTTAATTTTGGCCAAACGTATTCGGAATTGGTCGATTTAAAAAGATGCCCGAATATTTAAATATACTCGCTTTAAGTCGAGAATGCTCAAAGCCGATCGATGATGACACTCCAAATCAAAGCGACTTTTAATTTATACTATCTTTTAGGGAACATCGCATAGTAGTATTTTTCTCAATAAGGTTTGATGCTTTTTTATTTTAGGTTTCCTTATGCTACCTGCCCAGATAGCGGTGGGAGAGACGTTGAAATATTTTCCATGCCGCCACATAGATCAAGAAATTTTGTATATTTGTAAAATAACAATGTTTTGTGTTTGAAATTGGGTGTTGTATGATATCTGAATTTCACTGCGAAAAATGAGCTACGGAAAATCAGTGGATGGCAGTGGTTCCTTCGCAAAAATTAAAGTCATATAAATAATATCACCTCGGGCAATTGAGGGCACACTTGACGTCCCGTCTGTTAAATAATAGTCAGGTCTTGGTTAACACAAAGTATTGACAAGTACCTCTTGTCTATATACAAACAACTTTTTCCCACAAAGATACATAGCAAGAAGGATTTGTTATCAATCTGAACTAGGAATACAAATGAGAAATTTAAAAATAGAAATTTTAAATATAGTTAAACATCCCAAGAGTGCTACACAATAGAAAAGTATTTTAGTTTCCGGCACTTAAATCTAAATACATGTTTGTTTAATAAGGGTTTTTGGCCCTGCTTTTGGGATAGGACCAGCCGGCTTCCGTCTCAAAACTTGGAGGTCAGATCCCGCGAAACTTATGGGTTCACCTACCCACACCAAAATAAGGAGGGACAGCATGCTTTCACAATCTCCAGAAATGAAAGACTTAAGGCCTGTTTTTAAGCCTTTGTTTGTATAGGGTGCTGGCAAATGCTGTACTTTTTCGTACTGTTGCCAATACGAAAAGCATTCCACTTCACACGCTAAAAATAAACCAGCGCTACACGTCACGGCTTTTTTGGCTTACACCTACACTGCCGAGAGGCTGATTCCATAGCGGTGTGGGGTATGTCGGACCGCCGATTTCATGGGGTGGTCGGTTGTAGGTGAAAGAGTTATGCAACTGGCTCAGCCTCCAACTGGGAAGGACATTTAATATACAGCCCACAAAACTAAAAGACAACTCCCAAAAATACAGAAGGGACATTCGAAAACTACCAGGACATCCAGGATTATATTACAGTGTTGGGAAATAACATACCCTTCTCTTACGTACTCTCGATAATACAAAATAAATACAATACAATCGTTTAGTAAGGAGTACAGAAATTTTGATGGTCCAGAGTCGTCGTTTGGTTTTCGCGATATGGATATTTGGTACACTGAGGTATCTTATACCGACTGGATGTTATACAGACAGGCCCTTATTGCAGCTATCACTTCGATTAATTCACACTGCTTATGAAGAATTATGCAACATTTATGTTATAAAGACATGTGAATCATTTATCTACATACAGCCTGCGTAGCACAATCAATGACATGACCTACAGGGCATTATTACGCCTGGCGGGACCCATGAATTTTTCACGGTACAGGCACGGAATTTGATCCAACACGGTCAAAAATGTTTTCAAACTTTTTTATACTTTTGTATTTTTCTAAAATTTTAATGGCTCAGCAAAGGCCTGACAGGAGAATCCTGCCACCACTTCTGTTTCTGCTAGTGACCATTACGGTTTATTATATATGGGGTCCAAGACACCCATGGTAATGTTTTGATTGTTGTCGTAGACAATCAAATTCTCATTGCGATCTACAGTGATTTTCGGGAAAGACCATGTGCTGTTCTGTGTTGTAGCCAAGATATATTTGGCAGATTTTGTCCATGCTGTTTTACGAAACACTGTAAGTTAGCGTCCGACAGTATTTAAACTCTCATTTAGTTTTTCCCACGTTACTAGTAACATTTTTGGTGATTGAGTTTCGAACTGAGACAGTATTTAAACTCTCATTTAGTTTTTCCCGCGTTACTAGTAACATTTTTGGTGATTGAGTTTCGAACTAAGACAGTATTTAAACTCTCATTTAGTTTTTCCCACGTTACTAGTAACATTTTTGGTGATTGAGTTTCGAACTAAGACAGTATTTAAACTCTCATTTAGTTTTTCCCGCGTTACTAGTAACATTTTTGGTGATAGAGTTTCGAACTAAGACAGTATTTAAACTCTCATTTAGTTTTTCCCGCGTTACTAGTAACATTTTTGGTGATTGAGTTTCGAACTAAGACAGTATTTAAACTCTCATTTAGTTTCTCCCGCGTTACTAGTAACATTTTTGGTGATTGAGTTTCGAACTACGACAGTATTTAAACTCTCATTTATTTTTTCCCGCGTTACTAGTAACATTTTTGGTGATTGAGTTTCGAACTACGACAGTATTTAAACTGTCATTTAGTTTTTCCCGCGTTACTAGTAACATTTTTGGTGATTGAGTTTCGAACTACGACAGTATTTAAACTCTCATTTAGTTTTTCCCGCGTTATTAGTAACATTTTTGGTGATTGAGTTTCGAACTAAGACAGTATTTAAACTCTCATTTAGTTTTTCCCGCGTTACAAGTAACATTTTTGGTGATAGAGTTTCGAACTAAGACAGTATTTAAACTCTCATTTAGTTTTTCCCGCGTTACTAGTAACATTTTTGGTGATTGAGTTTCGAACTAAGACAGTATTTAAACTCTCATTTAGTTTCTCCCGCGTTACTAGTAACATTTTTGGTGATTGAGTTTCGAACTACGACAGTATTTAAACTCTCATTTATTTTTTCCCGCGTTACTAGTAACATTTTTGGTGATTGAGTTTCGAACTACGACAGTATTTAAACTGTCATTTAGTTTTTCCCGCGTTACTAGTAACATTTTTGGTGATTGAGTTTCGAACTACGACAGTATTTAAACTCTCATTTAGTTTTTCCCGCGTTATTAGTAACATTTTTGGTGATTGAGTTTCGAACTAAGACAGTATTTAAACTCTCATTTAGTTTTTCCCGCGTTACAAGTAACATTTTTGGTGATACAGTTTCGAACTAAGACAGTATTTAAACTCTCATTTAGTTTTTCCCGCGTTACTAGTAACATTTTTGGTGATTGAGTTTCGAACTAAGACAGTATTTAAACTCTCATTTAGTTTCTCC
Organism: Trileptium ribeirensis; assembly: GCA_030248225.1. NCBI lineage: Eukaryota > Metazoa > Nematoda > Enoplea > Enoplida > Thoracostomopsidae > Trileptium > Trileptium ribeirensis. The sequence goes on from JASANE010026410.1 coordinate 36,176, forward strand.
CGCGTTACTAGTAACATTTTTGGTGATTGAGTTTCGAACTACGACAGTATTTAAACTCTCATTTATTTTTTCCCGCTTTACTAGTAACATTTTTGGTGATTGAGTTTCGAACTACGACAGTATTTAAACTGTCATTTAGTTTTTCCCGCGTTACTAGTAACATTTTTGGTGATTGAGTTTCGAACTACGACAGTATTTAAACTCTCATTTAGTTTTTCCCGCGTTATTAGTAACATTTTTGGTGATTGAGTTTCGAAAACTAAGACAGTATTTAAACTCTCATTTAGTTTTTCCCGCGTTACAAGTAACATTTTTGGTGATAGAGTTTCGAACTAAGACAGTATTTAAACTCTCATTTAGTTTTTCCCGCGTTACTAGTAACATTTTTGGTGATTGAGTTTCGAACTAAGTCAGTATTTAAACTCTAATTTAGTTTATCCAGCGTTACTAGTAACATTTTTGGTGATTGAGTTTCGAACTAAGACAGTATTTAAACTCTCATTTATTTTTTCCCGCGTTACTAGTAACATTTTTGGTGATTGAGTTTCGAACTACGACAGTATTTAAACTGTCATTTAGTTTTTCCCGCGTTACTAGTAACATTTTTGGTGATTGAGTTTCGAACTACGACAGTATTTAAACTCTCATTTAGTTTTTCCCGCGTTATTAGTAACATTTTTGGTGATTGAGTTTCGAACTAAGACAGTATTTAAACTCTCATTTAGTTTTTCCCGCGTTACAAGTAACATTTTTGGTGATTGAGATTCGAACTAAGACAGTATTTAAACTCTCATTTAGTTTTTCCCGCGTTATTAGTAACATTTTTGGTGATTGAGTTTCGAACTAAGACAGTATTTAAACTCTCATTTAGTTTTTCCCGCGTTACAAGTAACATTTTTGGTGATTGAGTTTCGAACTAAGACAGTATTTAAACTCTCATTAGTTTTTCCCGCGTTATTAGTAACATTTTTGGTGATTGAGTTTCGAACTAAGACAGTATTTAAACTCTCATTTAGTTTTCCCGCATTACCAGTAACATTTTTGGTGATTGAGTTTCGAACTACGACAGTATTTAAACTCTCATTTATTTTTTCCCGCGTTACTAGTAACATTTTTGGTGATTGAGTTTCGAACTACGACAGTATTTAAACTGTCATTTAGTTTTTCCCGCGTTACTAGTAACATTTTTGGTGATTGAGTTTCGAACTACGACAGTATTTAAACTCTCATTTAGTTTTTCCCGCGTTATTAGTAACATTTTTGGTGATTGAGTTTCGAACTAAGACAGTATTTAAACTCTCATTTAGTTTTTCCCGCGTTACAAGTAACATTTTTGGTGATAGAGTTTCGAACTAAGACAGTATTTAAACTCTCATTTAGTTTTTCCCGCGTTACTAGTAACATTTTTGGTGATTGAGTTTCGAACTAAGACAGTATTTAAACTCTCATTTAGTTTCTCCCGCGTTACTAGTAACATTTTTGGTGATTGAGTTTCGAACTACGACAGTATTTAAACTCTCATTTATTTTTCCCGCGTTACTAGTAACATTTTTGGTGATTGAGTTTCGAACTACGACAGTATTTAAACTGTCATTTAGTTTTTCCCGCGTTACTAGTAACATTTTTGGTGATTGAGTTTCGAACTACGACAGTATTTAAACTCTCATTTAGTTTTTCCCGCGTTATTAGTAACATTTTTGGTGATTGAGTTTCGAACTAAGACAGTATTTAAACTCTCATTTAGTTTTTCCCGCGTTACAAGTAACATTTTTGGTGATTGAGTTTCGAACTAAGACAGTATTTAAACTCTCATTTAGTTTTTCCCGCGTTATTAGTAACATTTTTGGTGATTGAGTTTCGAACTAAGACAGTATTTCAACTCTCATTTATTTTTTCCCGCGTTACAAGTAACATTTTTGGTGATTGAGTTTCGAACTAAGACAGTATTTAAACTCTCATTTAGTTTTTCCCGCGTTATTAGTAACATTTTTGGTGATTGAGTTTCGAACTAAGACAGTATTTAAACTCTCATTTAGTTTTCCCGCATTACCAGTAACATTTTTGGTGATTGAGTTTCGAACTACGACAGTATTTAAACTCCCATTTATTTTTCCCGCGTTATTAGTAACATTTTTGGTGATTGAGTTTCGAACTAAGACAGTATTTAAACTGTCATTTAGTTTTTCCCGCGTTACTAGTAACATTTTTGGTGATTGAGTTTCGAACTACGACAGTATTTAAACTCTCATTTAGTTTTTCCCGCGTTATTAGTAACATTTTTGGTGATTGAGTTTCGAACTAAGACAGTATTTAAACTCTCATTTAGTTTTTACCGCGTTACAAGTAACATTTTTGGTGATTGAGTTTCGAACTAAGACAGTATTTAAACTCTCATTTAGTTTTTCCCGCGTTATTAGTAACATTTTTGGTGATTGAGTTTCGAACTAAGACAGTATTTAAACTCTCATTTAGTTTTTCCCGCGTTACAAGTAACATTTTTGGTGATTGAGTTTCGAACTAAGACAGTATTTAAACTCTCATTTAGTTTTTCCCGCGTTATTAGTAACATTTTTGGTGATTGAGTTTCGAACTAAGACAGTATTTAAACTCTCATTTAGTTTTCCCGCATTACCAGTAACATTTTTGGTGATTGAGTTTCGAACTACGACAGTATTTAAACTCCCATTTATTTTTCCCGCGTTAATATTAACATTTTTGGTTATTGAATTTCTAACTCCTCAGAGTATATAGTAAATTCGGTCCGTGATACCATCGTTTCTGCTACATAGTACACACTGCCGAACCACCATACGCCATGTTGTGATCGTGGCCGCTCATAGAGACAACTTCGCCCTCGTGTGTCCTGTATAACGTAAACTCTGCACTATCGACGCGGAGGTCCATATAGCAATCATCAGTCTGAGTAATTCACACAAACTATGATGAATTATGGAGAATGATGTTGTCAGGGCCTTTTCTCGCTATCGTCATCCGGGTTTATTCAATACACAAATCAATACTTACACATGAACGATGTAAAGCTATTTGCAGCTGTGATGCCATAAGTTTGACTAATATTACGGCTGTAAATATCAAAACTTGATTGAGGAGGAGCCGGGCTGTTGTCAAGGATATTCCATCCATTTATTCGCCAGCTTGTTGTGCCGGTCACCTGCAACATTGAATAACGTGTGCTAAAAACTCCGAAGTGCTAATGCATTTCGTTCATTAATGTTATGCACAGTTTCATGGCTTCTCTTTACATTGCATCGTTTCTCGCCGCAAAGTCATGCAACAGAATACACATATATAGATCCAACAAAATTTCCTCCTAATTATCATTATCCCCATCCCTGGCATGCTTTTTGTTCAGTCTGGTGTTCAGCATGCCCTGCAAAGCTGAACAACGGGTGCTAGAAAGTCCGAAGCGCTAATGCATTTCGTTCATTATTGTTGCGCACAGTTTCATCGCTTCTCTTTACATTGCATCGTTTATCGCCGCAAAGTCATAAAACAGAATACAAATATATAGATCCAACAAAATTTCCTCCAAATTGTCACTTTCCCCATCTCTGACATACATTTTGCAAGCACAATATATATATAATCAGTAATGTTTGCTATAGATATTTGTAAAAATACATGCTACCAACAATGAGATAAATGTATAAATTATACGTTATAATTACAGACATTGCATCAAACTCGTAATTATTTGCTAACAATAAAACAACGTGTCTTTCCTAAAAATTTGGGTTTCATATAAATGGAAATATCTCCTTAGCCCTCGGAATAATCCTTTAAACTATTGGGAACCAAAAAAATTATCATAAATATGGCCAAAATCATAATTTCCTAAACCGCCTCAACGAGCTGAGTTGAATGATACCAAATTTACGCTGTATCTTGAAAACTAATCCATTTCGATCTGGGAGATTACCAGAAAAGAACCAAAAACATACCCATTTTCCGTTGCGAGCAAAATCCCACGCGTTTATATCATGTATAGTCATCAATGTTCCATTATACTGATTACACGTTCCTAACGCGCTTTGAAATGATCCCATTGAAGCTTCCATCCAATAACAGTAGGGATAGGAGAGTGTTTTGTAGTTTGACGATACAGAGGAGCAATTTGAATCTGAAATTACATATTTGATTTCGTTATTTAAATTCTATTCATAAATTTTATACTAATAATGTTCGAATATACCCAAAAGGATACGCCGCGGCAACCAATTTCTTACCCAACTAGGTGACTTCAGGCCTCAAGGTCCTATTGGCATCTAATGCAAAGAAGAAAAAAGCTAATGCAGATTTACCGGGTGCACCATTGCTCGTTTGGGAGGCATCGGACGCCTTGTTTATACCCTTCTATTCGGAAAGGGCCCGGATAACGTCACCGCGGCCCTGGCTACACACCTATATGTGCATTTTTATATGAACATTATCTTGCTTGAAAAATCCATCACGTAGCATGTGTAAAATTCCGCCTTGCGACCAAAAGCAATAAATTTACAGCTAGCTATTCTACAATTTTATTAATTCTTTCGATGTCGCAGCTGCTTGACAACAATCAAATACATTGCGTAGCATTGTGTAGCCACAGTTGGTGCTGAATGATCGTTTCTACGCGTGCTGTTGTGCGTTCGCAGTGCAAAAATCCTAAAGGACCTGAGCAAAACAATTGTAGATCTTACATAGTTTGATAGTTTGAAAAGGCGTCTTACAATTCCATCGAACGTCCAGGGTTCGATTCATTTCGGGCACAAATGGTGGAAAAACGTCTTGTATTAATCTAATCCAGCAGCCCAGGATCGATTTGTTTCGGGTACAATTGGTGAAAAACACGTTTTGCATCAGTCCAATCCAGCGGCCCGGGTTCCATTCGTTTCAGGTACAAACGATGTAAAGCACATCTTGTATGAATCCAATCCAGCAGCCCGGGATTGATTCCTTTGGGGTATGAAAACTGGAAAAACGTCTTGTATTAATACAATCTAGTAGCCAGGATTTGATTCGTTTCGGGTACAAATGGTGGAAACACATCTTGTATCAATCCAATTCAGCGGCCCGGGTTCGATTTGTTTCGGGTACAAACGATGCGAAGCACATATTGTATGAATCCAATCCAGCAGCCCGGGATCGATTCCTTTCGGGTACAAATAGTGTAAAGCATATCGTGTATTAATGCAATCCAGCAGTCAGGGTTCGATTGGTTTCGGGTACAAATGGTGAAAACACATTTTGTATCAATCCAATGCAACAGACAGGGTTCAATTCGTTTTTAAAATATACCTTGTAGTGTAACTGCTGATTGTATGATAGCATAATTGTATTGCATACTGGTTTGCGGGCGATAAGATCGAAACAAACGGCATATTACGAACACTTGAAGAGGAGTTTAAAACACATATCATAGTGTATGTATGAGGTGATTGGTCTTAGCGTCATATTTCTTTTAGCAAGGGAAAAATTTTAAAATGATTTCATCGTTCGTACTTAGCAAAATATCGAGGTCATTTGCTTTGACAACGAGTTATGTCGTTGTGTCCGGTCGAATCAAAGGTGGTAAAGCTAAAAGCAAAGTAAAGCAATGCTCATGTAGTGCTAGCTTAAAATTTGTTGATGGTTACATTCACTTACTTCAACAGCTACAAGCTAGCATTTTAGCTGGTTAAGAATAATGGTAAACGCTTATGTGCGCTGCTCTGCCGTAGAATAAGAGTGTCCTATTATGCGGCGTTCACGTTATAATGTCCCCAACGTTTGGAACCTATGTACCCACACACAGTGTCAGACACACTGTTGACAACGCGTATTACCGCTTACCGACAGTGTCAGGCACACCGTGTCTTCTGGCAGTTTTATTGGCAGTGTTCGGAATTATTTGAGCTATGTTAATATGGGCTAGATACAAATATGGAGAATTTAGGAAAAACTCCACAGTACAGTTGACTAATAAACCGCATTAGCTACAGACGGTGTCCGTTATAGTTAATTCGCGCCAAATCGGTAGCTAAGGGTGTGTACGACACTGCCTAGAAAAAATGTAGTAGCTAAGGGTGTGTCGTACACCCTCGGCATTTGATATACAGTATGGGTATCACCCTGACTGTCTATACGGTAGGATCGTGACTACAGGGGGTCAAAAGTTCCAAACAGCGGGGACATTATAACGTGAACGCCGCATTACCCTGATGCCGAGTGCGACAACCATTACAGTATTATTGAAAAAATGCACATGCTCAAACTTTCATGTCAAATTTGAGCAAAATATGTTCGAAAATTGGCTTTGATTTGTGGCTGAATGCTGTGGTCAATTGAATTATCTTCAAAATATGAGGTTTTGAAGGATTTTGCTAGATTTTGTTTCAAAATTTTCCAATATTTGTTCACATATATAATAATGTTTTGTTCATCTGAAGTTTTATTTATGTTTGCGCATTCAAATTCGCCAAACACTCAAGTATTAAGCAAAAAATGGTTTCAAATTTTGCTCAAAATTTTGAGCTCAACACTTTTGAGAAAATAGTTGAGGTCAAAATTTAAATCTATGAACGGACATTCTCATGTAACACAATGTTATACCTATCTTGAATGGACTGTATTCATGCATGCTAGCGATCCGAGGTCTCAGGAGGGGTATCCCGGTCATCGAGGGGGGAGGGGGTCGACATACCTGTCAGGAAGGTAAGGGGAGCACCGGCATGTCAGAAGTGCGCTCCTGCCTTTCCCTATGAGCATATATAAATTGATTGCAGTAGGTGCTGCCGTAACAAGTAATTATTAATATTTGCTGATATCTAGAATAAGGTTGCTGATAAGATTGACTAAATGAAAACATTTGGTGCCTAAGATTAAGAAATTAAACAATTTTGCTTGGCACTGCCACATTATAACATATGAACGTTGCTAACCATATGGATCAGCATAAATAGTATGACACTGCGGTCGACAATATGGTCTGTTGTATGTGCCAAACATGCTCAGTACACTGCTGCATCCAAAACCAGCTGACATAGTATTTCCATTTGGCAAAACGAAACCGTTTGAGCTGCATCGAATATCCGCAGCTGTACCATCAATTGACGTGACTACGTAGCCGTTCGGAATTGACATTGTATAACATGGGTCTACAAACCGGAACGGTATAAAATATAGAATTGTTCTTCGTCGTATAATTTGTTCATCCAACGGCTAATTAAACATACTGACGGTAATTAGACAAGAATCCAAATTTTCATATTTCCACTAGTTTTGATACACGTATAAGACTATGACATTTTTGTCTTCGCCTGTTACATTCGCTGTTTCTAAAATTTTTGAAAGTGCATATGTTTTTCTAAAAAATTAATTACTTAGCTAATTTTTGGTCTTTCATTGCACCATGGCATATATAAAATTTATAAAAATTTATTGCAATTTTTCAAAACTTATCACACGTGGGACAGAATGTGGCCACTATTTTTTAATTAATATGACAATAGATCCTATATTTTCTGCTTCATATTCAGCTTTGACTATAGACTAAAGCATTGTCGGCCTATATTATTATATATTATGTTGTGATACCAAACTTTTAAAAGACTAACCATTGTGCACACGCTTTCACATGCCCTGTACCAATATTTTGCTTTTTTCTAGCCATGACAGTGGTCCAGTCGAACAGATTTCTCTCAGAATCGTTGTATGTATCTTGGGAAGACAAATTCATAATGTCAAGTTATATTCTTGGCACCAACGTAATGTATGTCACTAAATTTGAGGGACACAAAATTATATATAATTATGTATAAATATATATAAATTTTATTTATTATATAGGTATATATTTATATATAATAAATATATATTTATTAGATATATATTTATTATATATATTTGAATTAAAATTATGTATTTATATTTTTGATTTTTATGTTTTAATTAAACTTATACATAATTTCAATGTTTATATATTTATATATCTTAACTATATACACCAAAATCAGTTCCTGTACATTAGTTTTCCATTTATAACTAATTAAAGGTTCCTTAACGAGCTAAAATTTTCACTCAGATACAGTGGTTTCATAAGTAACGCCGCTGGACTAAAATAAATCAACAAGCCTAATAAGATACATATATAAAAGTGTTTTGGCATGCACATACTCTCATATATAACTTCGTTTTTTGATGAATAACACTTAACTTAAGTGCGAACAGGGGCACTTACACAGTCTTTTCTTGTAGTCGAAATCGTACACTTCGGCAGACTTTTCGAACCGTGTGCGGTTCCAGTAGGAAAATAGTGTACGAAATAGCCTCGTTCAGGCACTGCATAGTTTGTGTTTCGAGTTTGTATGCCTTTTTCCCCACACAAAAAGTTAGGAGGGTTTATCTCAGGCAAGCGAGCGTGCCATTCGACAAGGGCCTCGGTGCCCCAGCCAACGACTAGAGAAGGTTTCGTCCAACCAACGGCGTACCCCCATTGCAAAATGAGGAGGTGCACCATTCTGTTTAAAGTGAAGCCTGTCAATTTTTGGGAACTGCTCAATACTAAAATTCATTTCGCAGCACATCAAATAGCTGTCTGCATTCACAGTACCATCGAAAAAGACCAGTCAAAAATCCACTAGAAAACATGCCAACCCGTACTGTATGCACATCGACATTCATATGATATTCGATAGTGTTATGACCGTTTTCTGTATGCCAATAAACACAATTATGCTAGGTAATGTAGCCGTTCAGTTTCAATTGCTGACGCAAGACCAAATTACTTCGTCAGCTAAGTTCGGATCACCCTCGAGACGCTGTAACTATTTTTCCCAAAGTTCCACCCTATCATCATAATTATCCTTATTCAGAGTGTGAATTAACTTTAGTCCAAACGCTTTTTCACCCAGAGTTTTAACAATTCGGAAAACATTTGAGTCGTTGGTGCCAGTTTCAATAGCGCAACGGCGAATTGACTTTGCCGGACTATTGTCAAAATAATACAAGATATCAGCTATCGCAGTATCACCACATGCCGTCGGTGCTCTGCCTGTTCGGGCCATGTCAGATGCGTAACCTGTTAGATCAAACCTTTTATTAATTGAAGCAATAGTTTTAAGATATTGGGGTTGTGAAGACGAATGCCTGGACCAATGTCCCACAACTTTACGGCTACTTTGGTTAACTTATTACAATCTTACTCCAGGTATTGGATCAGCCAAATTAAGTCGAGTATTACAAATTTTCTTATATTTAGATATTTATAATACGTTCGGCTATAATTATTTAAAGTATGAGGGTTGTAAGTACATTAAGTCAGTCTCAGCAACAGTTTGAAGTTGGGGCGTTACTTATGCGATATGCTATGTATTCTAGCTGGTATGCTTTTTCTCATGATTGTGATATACATGTTTTCGTCTAAAGTGGGAGCTGTTTTGAAAGAGTATTGTCGAGTTTTTTTTACGAAATGAGCCCTCTTATAAATTTACAGAGGAAGTCGACGGCTAAAGTTTCGGATAGATATATAAATGCTGCTAGCAGACTTTCAAATTTTACGCTGCCGAATAATACATTAGCGTTGGTTTTAGATATCCACCATAGCATATTTCTATAAATTTTGGGAAGAACTTGGCAGTGGTCATCGCAATCGCTACAAGAACTCGAAGACTTGTTCTATCATAGTCAACGCTGTGTTTGATTTTGCGTGAAATAAAAATATCGTTAGCTTTTTGAATTCAAAACAAACTTGAAACTGAACTAAAGAATTTAATTAGATTGTGCTGCCTGTTTCACATAAACAATACATTTGATGCCACATTGTGCACATCGTTAATTTTCAAAACACATTACATAGTTGTACTACAAGACTACCTGATTATTAGGCATAGCTTGTGTGTGGGAATGTAGTAATCAAATTATTGCAACCGTGTAAAACTTACTACACTTTGGAGCAAGTGATATGTGACAAATAGTAGATCTGATTCCATTCGGACTACGACTGAGAACAGCTGAACCAGTCGAGTCGATATATAATGCCGTGTCGTCAGATGCGTTCCTTGGCTCACCAGGACGGTACGGAATATATCGAAGCGTACACTCTTTGGGTTCATTATCAAAATGAAATGTTTCAGTCGCTACGGATTGTCTTGTGCCATCGATCCATAATTCAACACCCGTGGTTATACCAAACGTTTGCCTAATGCAGTTATTATAATTATGACAACTTTACTCTAGAGTTATATCGTTGTGTAATAAATACTGAGTTGTCAAGTTATATATAAAGTCATTACGGTTCTCATAGCACTACAGTATATAATAAACATTTGAGTTTGGTATTTAAAGAATTTTAAAAGCCTACCAATAAATTACTACCGTTGGGTTTACTCTAGGTAATACCAAACATTAATTACGAAAAATCTATTTCAGCATCGCAACTTCTAAACTCAAAGATGAAAATGCTCGCTTACTATGTCATGCTGTACGCAAGGGTAGGCAAGCCCTACGAATCATACATATATTCTGATAGGTACTATACTGAATACTGTACACCATAAAATGTTCAAAATAAAAGAAAAATCAGTTCTTTAATCAAAATTAAGAAAAAATAACTACATAGCTAGTGCTTCTAATATATACATTATAAAACTATGTAATTCTTGAAATTTGGTTGCAACTCGAATAATTGAACAACCGATCTAGGTATTTCGATAATTTTTTTCTATTTGGTGCGCTTTATGCGGCGTTCACGTTATAATGTCCCCAACGTTTGGAACCTATGTACCCCTCACAGTGTCAGACACACTGTTGACAACAAGGTGTCTCAGACACCCCCATGTTTTTAATAAATTTTTTCAACGGTAGCTAGTTACGCGTATTACCACTTGCCGACAGTGTCAGGCACACCGTGTCTTCTGGCAGTTTTATTGACAGTGTTTGGAGTTATTTGAGAATGTTCATATGGGCTAGATACAAATATCGAGAATTTAGGAAAAACTCCACAGGACAGTTGACTAATAAACCGCATTAGCTACAGACGGTGTCCGTTATAGTTCATTCGCGCCAAATTGGTAGCTAAGGGTGTGTACGACACTGTTTAGAAAAAATTCAGTAGCTAAGGGTGTGTCGTACACCCTCGGCATTTGATTTACAGTATGGGTGTCACCCTGACTGTCTATACGGTAGGGTCGCGACTACAGGGGGTCAAAAGTTCGAAACAGCGGGGACATTATAACGTGAACGCGGCATTAGAGGTACTACGGCTGAAGTAAGCACTCGTATGAAGAGTCAGCTGTGCAAATTATAATTTTAGTGCAAAATGTAAATTAATTTTTCTGGGTCTTCTGGGCTATAGCCGCCAGCCAGATCTAATTTTGGTAGATGTATAATTTAATATACTACTCGAACCGCATTTACGGGCTGAGTTGAATAGTGTCTCAAAATCGGTGCAATTAATTCATAGGTTAACAGGCCATTGCAGTAAAATCTTAAGCTTTTTCTAGCATGTGGACCCAAGAATTCAGGTAATTTTGACTCTACTTGACTAATCTCATCGAATGGTACATAAAACTGAAAGAAAAAACTTTTATCATAAATGTGGTTCTAACGGCGAACTGAGTCCAGTGGTACCAAAATTAATTGTGTTTATTCAAAATTAACAATTTTCGGGATGGAGGCGTATAGCGTAGAAGACCTATTTAATTATAAGAGAATATAATCTATAAAAAAACCATTCCGATTTGGCTCATATGTTCATAGCGCATAAGTGTTAGTCATTACGTTAGATACATGAAGCAGGATGACACCATTGGCCCCACCAATACAGCAAGACAATTTCGTCGCTGTGCGAAGACCAACATTAAGATAATTTTAACTAAGTAAAATTAGATTAATGCTCGCAGCATCTAGTAAATCAACTTGGAAGTCTAAAAATAAGTTAAAAATAACTGGAGGCCCAGAAACAAATTAAAAACTATTGATGTCCGGAATTAAAATTAAATAAATTTGAAGGCTATAAATAAATTTAAGAAATTTGAGATCCAAAAAATAAAAAAATTATCTCTAAAAATAAATCAAGGAAATTTGAGGGCTATACATAATTTAAATAAAAAAGGTTGAGGTCTCCAAATAATCTAAATAATTATGAGGCGTAGAAAAATATTTAAAATAAGTTTGTCCCAGAAATAAAATAAATCATTTGGAATGTGAAGAATAAATTAAAAATATTGAGAGATGTCGAAAAAACTATAAAAAAATTCGTGTCTGGAAAGAAATTAAATATATTTGTCGATGTAGAAATGGTACGTAATATCAAACCCTTCACGATCATATAATAATAAAGAATAATAATAAAGAAACATTTGTAAAGCGCCCTTTTCGCCGGAGCGTTACAAAAGCGCTGACAAATTACACATAAGAAAACACAAACAAGGAATGTACAGACAATTGAAATATTCAGATCAGGTACAGTGACAATACCGTTTTTTTTCGTTTTTTTACATATATACATTTTAATACACACAATCAAACAAGATCTAAGCACTGATGAATTGTCATTGACGAGGACATAAGTGAGTTTTAAGTTTAGATTTGAACGCAAATAGCGTTAATTCAGAGTCCCTTAATGATCGCGGTAATGTGTTCCATAGTGAGGGCGCTGGAAAGGCACTTGAAATTCATACAATAATTTTATTCGGAAAGTGATCGCTGTGTTGTTATATAATCCTTAATTTCAATATTATATTGTAGTGTAGCGTCGAATCGACGAATTGCTATATTGCGATAAATATTGCGATAAATTTCGAAAGATTTCACTCAAAAGATAATAGTTTTCTCGAAAGATACATTTCACTTTATGCAAATTGAATTGAATTTATCTTAAAACATAGATTGAAAATTAATCACTTTTGCAAAATTCCTTGACTGAAATGATAGTGACTTTCTCAAATGTACGTTATATTCGTTCATTGACACGTCTAATTGTAACCGGTGTAAACAAGGATATTTAGCTATAAACTTTGTCCTAAAATTTTTCGCCGGTTTATTTTCACATATTAGGAAATTGAGGATATTGCCGTGTAGAAATAAGTGTCAGAATTCGAAAGCTGAAATTTAAGGAAAATATACTTGTACCAAGACGGTTATATTCAGTGAATCTGTTAATATAATAATCCTAAATTCCGAAATACGAAAGTTTATTTCATTAGTTTTGAATTTGAGACATTTTAGTTTTTCTCTGTGACTACATTACTGTTAATGCTGAACATGAACATAAATTTGCTTATTGCGATATTGCTATAAGGATTCATACGCTGAAACAGAATAGATGAATATCAGGTAGACTTTATTATTTTTAAATATTTTTTAATGAAATAGTTCATTAAAAGTGCAAACGAATCTAAATTACCTGACTGATTCTAAATCAGTATAGTCATGAGGCGTGTCTAAACGTAAAAGTGTTGCACTCGAGTCTATGGCTTTACAAGCTGCTTGACCTTGCGACTTCGTGACACTTATTGGATGTAATTTAAGACATCCTAACCGGTTGTGAAATAACCAGCTTCCATCGGAACATGTTGATTCTGTAAAATAACAATGCTTCCAAAGTGATATTTGTGTTTTAAGCTAAAATTAATGAATAACGCGAAAGCCAAAGTTGTTACGAAGAGCTATTTTTTAAAATTGAACATCAAATAGCCGTAACTAGTTAAATTTTATATCGCATGCTAAAAAGGAAGCAAAATTGTAGCAAACCTGTAAACAAAACGATACAATTTTGAAACAATTACTGGAGTTTCACATACTACGGCAGTAAATATTGTAGTGTGAGGAACAGTTGAATCAACAAAGCACCGCACCAGTGCTGTCGGGTCTTACGAAACCAACAGTCTACCTTATTTATATAATCTGTGCGTAATGTTAATTAGAACTACTATTCCAGATATTAAGATATTGATATAAAAGAACAGAAATGTGTTCATTAGCACAGCAATAACCCTTGATTTAATAAAATCGGTAGCATGAAGATTTTGCGCAAAAAGGATCTCATCGTATTAGAGAAGTTTTATATACTAAAACGCTACTGTTAGTAATTTAATTTACAGTTTAGCATAACAAATGTTTCATCATTTTCCAGCTTGTAAAACATTTTTATCGCAAACATACTAAAAATACCATTGAAACTTTCGTAGATGGTTTGTAAAATCTAAGACAATTCATGAAAAGGTTATTACTACCTGCTAACTATTATTTTACATTTTATACAGTTTTTGTTTCCGTGACCATACTGATTAAAAGTATTAAAGTATTATAACTATATTGTGTACTAGACATAATAGTATATAAATATATAGCGTTAATACTGAGCAATACATTTACAGATGTATGGTAAGCATATCGTGGAATTATTATTATAGTATACAGTGCGTAGTTTAAGCCGATGAAACTACATGAAACCGAAACCGTCAGCCATACTTGATTATGGGAGAATCATTACAAAAGCATATCATTATTGTGTAGTCTAGTTATAATGAATGTATAAAACCATGTTGCGGCTGGTAATAAAAAGCGTAATTTTCCATTTCTGTGATTGGTAACTGGTGTGCGCTATACTTTCTGTAACCACGAAATCAAATGACCGCTAATGCCGCATATATAAATACTTAAAGTTCTACCAAACATAAGAAGTAACTACATGTTGATCCTGGTGTCAAGCGCATACGATTCGGCTGAACTTGATTCAATACAGTCTAGTTTCTGTAATTTTTAGTTGCTTATAAATTAACACCTGAATAGTTGGTACTCTAGACTACACCATTTTTTGGATTCAAAGCATTATATAATCAGTGGTAACATCGAATACGTCTAAAATGGCTTGTTATTGATTGCTGCGTAGTGCTTACTAGCATGAAAATTTGTTTGAACTCGGAAAGTTCCAAAGATTAGCTATTTCAGACTTCATGGTTTACACTTTTGACTTGTATCGCTGCCAAAACTAAAAATAAATGTGTGTAATTATCATCTGCTAGATAATCATTCCAAATATTATTGTGTACTTAACTCAACGCAAACCTTGAATCTACTTGTAATCAATAAATTTCAGTGTGAACAAGTACACATAGGGGTAGTTTTTATGGTGGTTTGAATCCAGTTTTTTTTTCAAAAACGTACCACAATAACAATTTTAATAATCTAGCTTTATGCTAATTCATCACTAAGAAAACCACAGTCTTCTATATATGTGAAGCTTAGAGAGAAACCTGTTGACCCCTAGAAATACGTTCCCGCTAGTCACTACTATTGGCCCCTCTTAGTACTAGCTGCTTCATACTCTACTGGAACTTCTGAGTATTGTCCGGGTAAATAAGGTTAACCGAAATTTGTAACAAAACAATACTGCAGAGCAGAAGTCGGAGGGCCCAACGGAAGTCGTACTAGAAACCCACACTGTGTCCACTAAGATATAGTGAGTTGTATTCAAACATGTATCTTAAGCTAAATGAACACAATAAATAATTGCACATTAATTTATACTTTCTAAAACTTACAGTGCTTTAGGCACAACGTCATGTGTCAATTGATGTCTTAGTCTAAAGAAACGATTTACAGAGAAATTCACAGGGTCACATGATGTAGTAAAATTTACCCTGAGTCTCACATTGCAGATAAATCGCTGTTTTTACGAGATATATTGTCAATACTACGGTTCTGACCACACTTGTAGCATCTTGTATTCCTGTATTTGGCAGCAAATCTTTATCTTATCCTGGGTTACTGTTGCATATTCTCATTCTAAATACTGGAACAGATAAGGCAATAATTGAACTATATTTACATGAGACAACTGTAGTAATATTTTTTCAATGAAGTCTATAAGTATAGTGAATTAATGTATTTGTACTCTTACCTCTTCATTCGTTTTGAGTGAACCTATGAGTCAATTATCACACTTTATCAATGTTATCTTTGGAATTATTTAAAATCAAAAGCCGATGGATTTGTCTTACTTTCTTTGAATACTCTTTGCAGTTGCATTTAGTGCAGTTGTCACAACTATTTATCGCAGCAACGGACGCTTATGTTATAGTTATTTTCTCCATTTTTTTCTAAATAGTGTTTGTTTGTTTGGTTGTCTGTAGCTAGAGCTTATAATATTAAATCGTGTGCGGATCAGGTGCTATTTTTGTGGTTCAGGTGTACCTGAACCTATTCAGCATTTTAGTTATAAATTTTTTTTGGAATTCGTGTTTCAAATTTTGTGTTTCGGTAATGCCAGATAGCCGGGTAATAGGCAAACTTTTGCTGTTGGTACTATTGCTTGGGCTGGGGTCAACGACGTGTAGTCAGCTAACATTAGAATGATCGCATAGTACCCATATAATTATTTCATATTTTACTTCTGCGCCACTTTTGCCCTGTCTCGCTACAGATTTTATGGAGTTCTTATATTCAACGAGCAGATATCGACAGTTTAGATTTCCACGTCATCTGTTGCTGCGATTACCAAAAGTGATCGATAACAAGTAATAAATTTTACTTGTGTGCGACATGTTCGTACTGAAATCTCGTACGACGATTTCTGGTTGCCCGCTATTGTAGATAAAATAATTCAAGCTGATCTCTCGTATATATCTGGTATCTTCACTAACTTATACAACATAAGTACCAACTTTTGTTTAACATACCACCATTTTGCAATGAAAACGTCTTGTTCTGTCTATTTTTTCACAGATCTATTGGACACAATACAGAATAAAATTAAGCATTTACGTACAATTCTGTTGCTAATTACAACCTAGCATCAATTAACTGTGTCTAAATTTTCTATATTTTGCATTGAGTTTGCTTAATTCGTTGGCTGGTTTTATCGATCGTATGGTCTTTGCCTGTTTGTTAAAACTTAGATGCAGTTTTATTTTAGTTTACGGTTACAGCATAAATGCTTAATATTTTATTCCTATATAAACATATAAATTATTGTAGAAATAACTAGATGGCCGCGCTAGGAAAGTTGGGCTTAGCGCTATTGCTTTTAATTATTTGCTAGCCAGATCAAACCATGACTAATATTTAATTCAAACGAAATGGATAATTAATAAACGATTTTTTTCGATAGATATCAATTTATTCATAATTGATCAAATTAGTGTATTATTTGCAGTTATAGATGTTAACAGTAACAGTTGAGCGTTTTGATCCGGAAACTATACTGTCCCGTATATCATAGCTATGTATATATTGGCATGAATTCAGCAATATTTGCTTACCAAAAATCGACAAAGATGTTAAAACATTGACCGTCCATAGAACAAACTATTCCTAAACCATATATTATGACAACGATATATACGCAAATCTTGGTCTACAAAAATGCTTTCAGCATTCTATGGCGTAGTTTGGACGATGTTAAGAAAGATCGACTGGATATTATGTAGTTTATAGGTACACCCATTGTCAAAACTTGAACCAAACACCACCCGTCATCCCCCTGCCATAACAACAACAATACATGACACAGCATTGGTAGCATTTGCTCTCTTATTATATTGCTAAAAAGATTATTGGATAGATGTGGGCCTGCTGCTGCAGCAGCATCGGCACCATGTACTGTCAAAATTTTTGTAACTTCACTATACCGGTTACCAAATTATACGTGAAACAACAATATACGACGTAATTTTTGTTTAAAAGTAGACTTTCTTTTATCACAGCTCTTGGAATACATACAGAACAATGCTTCTACCACTATGTGCCAATGGTTAACTGCAATCAATGGTAATAAAATTACTCATACCGGCCTGTCCGTTCCAAAGGAATAGGTGTTGATGTAACAAAAATTTGAGTTAGTAAGGGAACCTAGCGGCAGGGTAAGCGGCAAATTAGCACATAATATATCTTCAACATAAAATTTGGCTATTTTTGGTTTCTAGTTTAGCACGTTTTATGGTGTGTCTTGCTCGGAGCACTATCTGTCGCAATATGTTACTGATTTCTATGTGACGGTTACCCATGCTTACAACATTTTGGAACTACATTTTGGATATTTGTATTTTTGAGTTCAGGAACTGTAGGTGTCATAATTACTTTTGCCCAATTAATATGTCGGAAACTTAACGGTAATGAGTTTAATTTAGTGTAGCCATAGGATTTTTATAATAATTGTGTTTGAAGCCTGATAATTATTTCGATCAAAGTTCGAACTGTGGCACATTGCGTATATACAAAGGCTTTCCTTCCCTAAAAGCGTTTCATTTTAAAATTTTAGAATGTTATAAGAAAATAATCAGTATTGATGAGAATACGAAATTTCAAAAATTTCTAGAATATAGTAGTTATGTCTCTTGTAGTTTACATAGTTCCAGTTTGTTCAGGTTTTTTTGGGAGTGTTGGGGGTTATTCGCCGTCTTTTTATAAAAGTTATGCACATGTAAAACAGCCAACCGGCGGAACTCTCGTACTAAGCTGTTTCTAATTTCAAATGATATGACGTAACGTTTATCATGCAATGCTTGGGCCAAACTTATCATCAATCTCATTAATTGTGAAGGTATTAAAATTGGCTTACAACAGGCGCGCATAATTATCGATAACGCTCGTACTATGATAACTATATGACTGTAATCAAGTGATAAATTTTTTTATGTGAACACTTACGACAATTGAATGATTTTGGTATGTGACAAGCTGACATTCTGTTACTGCCTATATCTGTAGCATCATGAACGCGCTGCATGTAAAAGTATAGAATATTTTCCGCTACACCTCCGCCAGGCTCCACGGCAGATTTAGTTCCCCATGGAATATAACGCTCGTACTATAATAACTATATGACTGTAATCAAGTGATAAAGTTTTTTTATGTGAACACTTACGACAATTGAACGATTTCGGTATGTGACAAGCTGACATTCTGTTACTGCCTATATCTGTAGCATCATGAACGCGCTGCATGTAAAAGTATAGAATATTTTCCGCTACACCTCCGCCAGGCTCCACGGCAGATTTAGTTCCCCATGGAATATAACGCTCGTACTATAATAACTATATGACTGTAATCAAGTGATAAAGTTTTTTATGTGAACACTTACGACAATTGAATGATTTTGGTATATGACAAGCTGACATTCTGTTACTGCCTATATCTTTAGCATCATGAACGCGCTGCATGTAAAAGTATAGAATATTTTCCGCTACACCTCCGCCAGGCTCCACGGGAGATTTAGTTTCCCATGGAATATAACGCTCGTACTATAATAACTATATGACTGTAATCAAGTGATAAAGGTTTTTTATGTGAACACTTACGACAATTGAACGATTTCGGTATGTGACAAGCTGACATTCTGTTACTGCCTATATCTGTAGCATCATGAACGCGCTGCATGTAAAAGTATAGAATATTTTCCGCTACACCTCCACCAGGCTCCACGGCAGATTTAGTTTCCCATGGAATATAACGAATGATTTCCGCTTGACACGAATCATCGTGGTTGTATACCCATCGGTCTTCAATTTCGCTGTCCGATCCAGAAATTATCCAATCCACATTTGGGTTGATAGCCGAACTCAAATATAAAATATATATTTTTTATTATATTTCGGATTGCATATATCGAATTAAAGTTTTTATCTTTCGGCATGATTAGAAGTTCAATTATCTGTACCGGCTTATATTTATAAGAATTCTTGTGTGTGTTCGAGAACAAAAATAAATAGCAAGACAACTTCATAAAATTACTTAATATTAAGTTTAACATCTTTTGTAAGCAGTACGCCGTAACCAAAGCATCCACAATGGACAATAGGACGAAAGAGATTGTAAGAGACACGATTTAATTTAAATCGACACTTTGCTTCTTAAACTAATGTGTATTTCGTGCAGTCCTAAGCAAACTGATGGCTATTGCGGCGGACTGAACGTCGATCGTTTTGGTGCGAGTTTCGCAGGTTAGCAACTATGTTATCTGGGAGCTGTTGCTCGGTTTATTAAGGAAACTCAAAAAGTGAGCGAACAACAATGCACACGCAAACACCACGTTGTACGATAAACTCAGTTAGTGCTCCGCGTTGTATTGCACGCGCTGACAAATGTGGCAATTTAAAAACGAATGAGTTAATCGATTAGCTGTCTAATTTTTTGATTAGCATTTTTGGTGTTAAAGTACGTTGGATTTCGTACAGCGTTGAGCAACCTTTTGGCGCTGCGATAGGCTGAGCGTGCATAGTTTTGGTGTGAGCCTCGTACAGTAGTAACTACCCTATCTGGGAGCTGTTGCTCGGTTTCTTAAGGAACCTCAAAAAGTGAGCGAACAACAATGCACACGCAAACACCACGCTGTACGATAAACTCAGTTAGTGCTCCGCGTTGTATTGCACGCGCTGACAAATGTGGCAATTTAAAAACGAATGAGTTAATCGATTAGCTGTCTAATTTTTTGATTAGCATTTTTGGTATTAAAGTACGTTGGATTTCGTACAGCGTTGAGCAACCTTTTGGCGCTGCGATAGGCTGAGCGTGCATAGTTTTGGTGTGAGCCTCGTACAGTAGTAACTACCCTATCTGGAAGCTGTTGATCGGTTTCTTAAGGAACCTCACAAAGTGAGCGAACAACAACGCACACGCAAACGCACGCTGAACGATAAACTCGGTTAGTGCATCGCATTACATTGCACATGCTGACAAATGTGGCAAATTAAGATCTAAAGGGTTTAACAACATTAAGCTAAACATAATAAGCTAAAGTTATTTTCATTTTTGTTAATTTTTGCTCTAGCAACTAGCATGGGCTTGTTGGTGATCGAAAAATAAACCTTTTCTGTTCATAGATGACGTGCTATTCACCAAGAGCCCGCTTGACATGGTTGGACACTAATCCTGATGTTCTAACCAGAGAATTGACGCTTCACTGGTAGTTATTATTACATTATGGTGTGATCTTGTGCAATATTCTGAAATTGCGTTCGGAAGAAAAATACTGCCTTGAGGAAAGTATTGTGTTGTAATCTTTGTAATTAAAAAATTGTCACAATCCCAATGCGTTGCTTGGATAGGAACTTTTCATAAGTCCACTATCAGACAGCGATATATTGTTAAAATGCTTTGTCAACATTAGTTTTGTCATATTTCTATTATCTCATTTTCATGTAATCTAACTCAGCTACGTCAGATATAAATTTAAAACCGCAGAATTCTACTAGTCCCTCGTATTTAAAATAATGTACCAGGTCATAAGATCGATGTGGCCCATGTCACCTTTGTAATTAAAAAATTGTCACAATCTCAATGCGTTGATTGGATTGGAACTTTTTATAAGTTCACTATCAGACAGCGATATCTTGTTAAAATGCTTTGTCAACATTTTGTCATCTTTTTGCTATCCCATTTTCATGCAATCTAACTCAGCTATGTCAGATATATATTTAAACTACTAGTCCCTTGTATTTAAAGCATATATAAGGTTATAAAATCGATATGGCCCATGTCACCTTTAGGGGCCGGACTGTTATAACGTTAGAAAAAAGAACAGCTTAGAGCGGGGGATTTGGGGGGCGGCAGCTCTCCGACATAGGATTAGGCTAAGTAGATGGTTCATATAGAAACTTTAGCGTAGGCTAAGACTAAGACTTAGACTTAGTATATCGAGAACGGCACAGCATGCATTTCATTTCCGCCCTTAATATTTACATTGCCCATCGATATCATGCTTTTTTCGTTAATGCACGACTAAACTTAAAATGACCCCGCTGACTATCCTATTTTATTTTTGGTTAAAAGCTTCGTCACCGAATATTTTCTTGTCGGTCAGAAAATGCAACTTTTTGTTCGCGAATATCAAATACGTTCACGAATAGAATTTTGTCGATTTTGTACTAAACAAGGGGCTTGTTCGCGAACAGTAATTGATAAATGATATGACCGTACCGTTTATGACGTACGGTTACATTAAATTTGTTCGCGAACAGAGGGGAATCCTGTTTCGACGCTATGAAATGTTACGGAATTGTCATAACCCGAAAGAAAACTTTCAAATCTGCGCTAGCAGTGAATTGAATGGAATGTCCTATTTGTTCTGTAACAGTGGATCTTTATTCGACATCGGGAATTCCAAAATAGGATGGTTAGCGGGGTCAATTTAAGTTTAGTAGCACATAAGCGATAATGATAAAACTTAATATCTTGAAATAAGGTTATATACCGGAAAGCATCCGGTATAGGCGGCAGCTAGCGTAAAGAAGCTCCCTAGTTACAGTAATATGATTGAATCATATCCTATGAACAAGCTATGTTATATTGGTAAGTTATTGGAACTGGCATTTAAACAATTTTAATTTCGTTAAAATTCTACTCAACGCGTCAAGACAGCTTGCAAATTGTTCATGTAAAATATTTATTTAGAAACAATTCCTATTGAATTTGTTTGCGACCAAAGAAGCCTATTTTTCTTTGACATTTTAGTTTTTTAAAATTGAAACTACTTTATGCGATAGCAATTTGTACAGTTTCGGGTTTCCATCATACGACTAGCAATTTGTAGTCACTGTTACTGCTAATTTTAGGGTTTCTATCGTATATGCATGTCAACAATGGTCTGATACAAACAATAATTACACGGAATATGCGCTACATGTAAGGCTCAATCATATGTTTAACGTTTCATGCTAAAACTAGTGCTTGATAACCGTCATAGTAAAATACCTGCATGACAACTCAATGATATATGAGGCCAAGATATTAAGAAATCTTACTTGCTATATTTTTAATGTATTGAAAATTCCTTTGCACGACCAAACCTTAAGGTACGTGTGTTCACATTTTCGAACGTTTAGCTGAAAATTTGAGCTGAAATGGTAGAAAAGACGAGGAAAACTGCAAGGTAGAATTAGGAATCGAACCAACGACTGGTGGTATATAAGGCCTCTTCAAGCCGTGCCACCATCAGTACAATAATTGGTTTCCTTTCAAATTAAGCTATACCGCACTAATATGCATTGTATACATATAGTGTAATAAATAACACATAATATATATTGCAAGCGTTTCGTTAGCACACTAGAGTTATCCGCAATCGTAATATAACAGAAACAAAAGTTTAAAAAGAGATCCTCACGCGTAGCTATGTAATGAAACACAACGTGTAAAGCTCAAGATATTACCCAGAAACAAAAATAAATTGATTTTTGACCTTTGACATCGCACCTTCGATATAAATATAGGTAAACGTGGTAAAACGAGCAACTGGGACACCATATAATTGCTAGAAAATACCTTTATGGGTTATTATATTATAAACCTCTTGGTTTATTAAAAAATTTGTGTATTTTCACGGATTTAGGGCACTAAAGACCCAACGGTAGTTGAGAATAGTGCAGCCAGGAGCGTGCGGAAATTTTCTCTGACAATTGTTTACACCATAACATCAAATAGTATATACTCTGTACACCTACAGTTTACAATACAACATAGGTATGAGACACTATTAACGTACCTAAAGTGGCTAAATTAAGCTATATACCGTATTTTAGTAGCGTGTTAATGACAGCAACAAAAACATTTTTTATGAATTGCATGACTAGCACCGCGAAACAATCTCGTCGATACAGCTAATACTATGCATGTACACAAATACTACGGTAAAAGAAAATTATAAATGGTGTCTGGAGCGCCATATACAAGTAATAGCTGTAGCATGGTTTGGCATGCATTCGGAGATTTGTACGCACGGTTTGACGAATTCAAACGAGTGCAACAGCACGAGTTTGAACGAACAAACTGTACAACCGTGCGTACAAAATATAAACACGGCTAACCGTGCTACATCTAACTTGTTACATAGTTGGAGCACAGTTTTATATTATACAGACTAGGTTACAAATACAAAAGGTGAAGGTTTGCAAATATTAATATGAACACAGTACATCTTTGAGACAAACTTAATGATGTTGTCTACGCCAGCTATATACACAACCTATGCATACTATCTTGTAGCACATAAAAATACTTTGATATTTAAGGTACCATATAGCGAATAGCAGCAGTACAGACACTTTGGACGAAACTTCTACATGCGGTATCCGATTGTACCCTTAACGCCATATAGATTGGACAAATCTTCACTACCTAAATTGGACAAAATCAGCAAAGTCACCCCATGAAACTAGCGCCGGTATGCTTGCCGATTCGTTGTACCCGATACAAATGGATTTAAGTTCGTCTATTGATTTGTAGTACGCATCAATTTGTCTGAAGCATCCACTGTAGCGCTGAACGAAATTAGCAGGACATGGATCTGAAAATTTGTGATCCACTTTTATAAAAAATTATTGCAGTAGTTAAAAATTCGCTGTGTATCGTATTGCTTTGCGTAATTTGAAATGACCATGTGTTATAAAACTCATTCGGTAGCGAGGCAATAATTGCAGCCGAAATTTGCCGGAAGCAGCAACCGGAACAGCCCATTTCAACCGAATCCGATACATGGTGTTCGAAATTTCATATAAAAACAAATGAAGGAAGAAATGAAGATACTGGGGGCTTAAACTGTGTTAAAAATATATTTTAAATTGCATTTAATGTATTGCAATGACATTATTGTCTCCCTAGAAGTTAGTAATGGTTGAGGTAGGTAATAATATACATTTATCGATCGAATTTCCATTTATGGTGGTTTTACAGCCCGCCATCGGAAAAATGAATTCCACTGTACATTTCGGTCTAAACTGTGTCACCTTGAATGTGGTTGCAACGTATGTGTCTTCTATAGCCTCCCTTAACTAGACATTATGTATATTGTTCTGCAGAAAACATCAAATGATTCGTTTATCCTGTTCTGAAAGAAAATAAGTGAAGTATGCTATAATTTAGTGAACAGAATGCCATAAATGAGACAAATTGTGATACTGCTCCGCACAGTTTCAATAAAATCCGGTTAATTACCAGCAACGCAGTTTCTAGCTGCGGTGAAGATATTATACTTTAGTCCAATGTACATTGAATTATAACATTTACAAACTAATTTCCTGGTGCTTGATGCAGCTTATGTTAGTCAAGATTACCATCAAGATGTTAGTGTAAAATACTGAGAATTGTTTTTATGTTGTGGTGCTATGTTCAAGTTTAAAAGTTTCGGCCTACTTTTAGTCAATTACTATTCTGTCTATGCACATCAAGTTGCACTGGTTCATTTGGTATATACCCCGCAGATCTCTGAATTGTAAAATCATCTGCTATAAGCATCAACCTGGCTTTGTTTTGTTAGCATAAGCTGAAGATGAACAATACCTACAGGACCAAGATGGAAAATTCCTACAGAATTTTCTTGTGTTTGATTATAGTGGAAATTGGTCACTGTGTACATATAACGTATGTTTCCACAGCAGTCGAAGCAAAAATGTGGAAAATTTTAAACACAATTTTTAAACCAGAAAAGCCTTTACGGTATGGCTTTTCTCTTTTACATGAACCGCAGATGGAACACGATTTTCTCCGGAATCGGAACTGGGACCGGAATATTAACGTCTTCACCCAAAATTTGGTTTCGCATTGGCTTTAAGTATATAAACTATGTTCTATGCAACGCCATTCACTGTTAAATAAGAAAATTGCAAACTTTCAGCGATTGTCGCGTGAATTACACAACATGCTGGCAAAGAATTTTGCAGTTTAGATTTCAGTAAAACAACAGTTACATCCCGGGTGTGTCGCTTGATCTAAATTACGATACACATATGTAACAGTCGTACGGAACATTACATTTCATAACAAACAACAAATTAAAGACAGAAATAAACGAGCATTATAATACTTACGGCAAACGTCAGCGAACGGAATATGACACATAATGCTATTAACGACGGTGTCTTCTCGATAATCATAATATCCTTTGTTAGTTTCGTGGACTAAGAAATTACCATACTCATTCCATGACGGCTCACCGGGACTCCACCACTGAATATCTATTGCAGCAATGCATTCCGCCGTATGATCATACAAGTATAAACCTTCTGTCTCATTATCATTCCCAGATACATGAAATTCACTAGACGACATTCCACTAGCATTGCTGAAAAAATTAGTGTAAAAAGAATACAACACATTTTGTTGGCCTGAAAGTTTTTAGTAAAAAATAATATATTTTGTTAAAGCAAATGTGTTTAAAGCCAATGTGTTAAATTTTGTTAAAGCAAATAATACTCTTTGTTAAAGCAAATGTGTCACAGCAGTTCATAGCATCCATAAGTTGTGCTCTTATGAGAGCAAAATAACTTAGCTCTGCAAATAAACTACGGAATTAAGATTTGTCGCAAAATATTTAAGAAGGCGAGAACCGAAGTCATGACCACTGTCATATATTATTTTCGAGCAGCATCTCAAATTTTTAAATATTATTACTTATTAGTACTTTTCATCAAATTAGTAGTTTTTGGTACTCAATTAATTTGCCTGCAGTTACATATTTTTACCGTGTTTTACATTATCTCATGATTTGTCAAAATAAATCTCCTATTTCGATCTAATTTATTTTGTTTTTGGTTTTACACACTTGTTCTATAAAACATATCTAGAGGAGAAATCCGATTTACATCTCCCAATGATGCAGTTGCATTAGCACCTAATAGCATCATTGATGTGATATGCCCACTAATCACGTCAATGAAAACATCAAGTCACAATAATTTAACACCCGAAAGCAAATTTATCAGTTGATGCAATTATGTAAAAATGCAGCAAATTAACTTAACAAAATTACATAAACAGTACAAAATCAAAATAAGTATATATTCAATACGCGTTTAATTTGTTTTCGAACTATATTGAATTTTGAAAACGGAGTATATTCTTAAATATAACGGTGTATTTGGAAATTCTAAATTAATCTTTGTAAATACCAATTGTATATAGACATGCACCACCGATAAATGAGCTAAGTTTTGTTTAAAGTCCCTGCTTTTAGTCTTTAGAAACGAAACAAGTCCCATTTTCGGTCAATGATTTCATTGAGATAATGATTAGCGCAACCACTATTATGCGTGTTATCAAACCCACGAAGCTACGCAAAAAATTCAGTATCATGATTCTTAGTGCGGTCTGACCTGATAGTATTCAAAACTTCAATATCAGAAGTTGATGTAACAACGGGCAGGACAGCGTCAGGATGCGCTGATTTGCATTGCTGTATTGCAGTTTGTCTATTTGCATTTGTACTAACGTATCCCTTGAAACAACCGATTTCCGAATACTTCCAACCAGGAGGGCACGCTAGAAAATAACAAAATATTCAAAACTTTCGTCCAAGTTATTTGATTAATGATTCGATATTTATTTAACAATCTCGTCCGTAAGGTGACACATTTTCCATAATGTACATTGAATGGCGTGTCCACTATTGAGTTTGTAGTTCGGCCTGCATTTGAACATGCGTTGTTATTCGGTCGCATTGCGACGCATTCCAAATAGCACAGTGGCTGGTGTACAATCCAGGATCAGCCACACGATTCTGTAAAATATTCTGCAAGGCTGTACGAAATGTTTTAAGGATAGAGCTCCGCAGGCTCAACAGAATGAGCCTAAGGGCACGGGTAGGATGCGGATGTTCTATTGAAAAATGATTTGGGCTTGGTAATATCCTTACCTGTGTTTCAAACTCGAAGGTTGTTGTTGTTGATCAGTCTAGCACTACTCTGACTGACAACATTACAGAAAACGCACAAAGACAAATTACAAAACTCAAAAATTACTTTATACCAAATCAGTAAGCAACAGTTCAACTGAACAAAAAATTTATTTGTACTTGGTAATCGCATTACATGTGTGCTTCAAACTAATTGACAATGCTTACTCTGACAGTTTAAAGGGTAGCTGCGTAAACATTGCATCAAAATGACCCATTAAACTTTGAGCACTAAGCATAGATTCGTATAGTAAAAGTAACACAATTTCTTGTTGGAGGAGCACTACGATAAATTGGGAAGCCGACGCCCCACCACTCCTGCTGCGCCCCTGAGCGTCAGGGTACAACTTCAATAAGAGTGCAACACATGGCGTGTTTATAGCGCGAGTGTCGCATATTCAAAATACTATCAAAAAATTTTGCACCGGGATTCCTATAGTTTAAAAATACTACGGGAATCTGGGTGTAAAAAGATATCTCGAAACAGATTAACAGAATCCGCAAAGTCCGCGCTTTAAAATGTCGAGATGCCATCATGAACCTTTATGAACAAATACCATAACAATGTCGAATAACTTGCGTAGCATTAAATCGTCATCAATCCTACTGAGGTCTGATAAAAGAATGAAAACAAAGACACTGTCTGAGAAAAAATGAAAACAATGTTGCAACATGACAAAAATGCAAGTGCTTACGACAGTTGCGAACTCGATCGTATGAGTTTGGAATATGGCAAATGATGTCCAGATAGTTTGACGAAGATTGTTCGATGAGACTAGCAAGAGTCCCAAATGCCAACGCTGTATTATTTCCTGGATTTGTTGGCTCCGTAGATTCCCATTTTAAATACGGCAACGCAATCTACATCGAGTCCAGTATACGTAACTGAACGGAAAG